>JAPMOR010121635.1:0-19487 GCA_026543865.1 Argiope aurantia | reverse complement strand
CTCATTATCTAAAATTGCTTTCAGATATCTATAATCGATATGCACTGCAATGAGTGAAAATGTAAAGAATTAAACCCAAAATATATTTAAAAATTCTATAATTGTTTCCAAATGCGGTCGTATATTTTAATGACCTCGCTTGTTTGATAAAAGAAGGCGGTGTAGAAAAATCTTTAACCCATTTTTGATTGATTTTATTTTAGAAACATTTTAATCACTTGTCTTTTCCGATTTTAAGTTCTAAAAAAATAAATGAAGGCATTTAAATAGAAATGGACAGTCAAATAATTTTGACTGTATATTTATTTTTACTCTGTTGACTGTATATTTATTTTTACTCTGAACAAAGGCTAATTTTAAAAGACCAAATTTGATTCTTACAAAAGTGTTTCAAAAGAAAATAAATATGTTTTATTAAATACATAATTAATAAATAAAGCATTAAAAACTATTTCTATGAATATGACAAAAGAAAGGTGAATTTCATGTAACAAATGATATTTGTTAAGAATAAAATACTCTTTTTTTTGGCTACTACACACCTTAAATAATGACAAAATTTAACTTGTGTTACCAGTTCATGACTTGATAAAATACGATGTTTATAAGGCAACTAATGTTAGTTGTTAAAAATTAAAATCTGCTTCTTTGTTTTGGTGACTAAACATCTTTAAATAAAATGGTGTAATTGAGCTTGTGTTGTAAGTTTAGTATTATAAATTGTATTCTTAATCGAAGGACACCTCAGTATGGAATATAAAAGTGTTCTTTCAGTGGCTGATTCTCTTTTCCAAGTGGGTGCATAAATGGTATGAGGTCTAGTTACCATTACTCCGATGGTGAATATCGTTTCTGTATGAGTTTCTCGCAATAGAATTTACTATGCACTTCCAAAGTATTGTAGATTTTAATTTTCATAGCCACTCGGGTCATTTAGAGGGTTTTGGAAACATGGGAAAGACGGGATAAAACAGGTAGGTATATGTAAAAAATTTTTTAATTGAATCAGAATGCAGCAGGTTTAACAAGCAGTGAAGAGACTTGGTATCTTTAATTTCGTTTTATTCTCTCTCTTCTCTACCGGGAGACAAACATGATTATTTTGCAAGAAGGCTCAGCGCGCCACAAAAGCAAAATGTATAAAAGGGCCGAAACAAATGGGCACTAGTCTTATATAACATAGGATTTCCGGCCACACGCCGATGGAATACATGTGTTGACTTTTGGCGAGGGCAACAGAAATATCACTTTCATTTGATACGTAGTACTGATGGCGCATTTTTTTTTACAAAAGAATAATTAAACCGAAAGTGGAATTGGATCAAGAAAAAGAGAAGGAAATTACTATGGGCTAAATTAAGATAAACCTTTGGAAATTAATTTGGATTAAATTAAGAGTTTAAAATATCATTATATATATATATATATAAATGAGGACAAAACTCGGGAAAAATAACCCAATAATGCAGTCAGTTATTAAAACTTTTCAGATATTCAACAAAGCCCTTATATAAAAATTGAAAATAAATATTAATTTAATGATATTATATAAATGGTAGGCAATTCATTTTCAAAAGCTAAATGAATTTTAATTAATCTTCATAGACAATTCACAGCTATTTCGCATAAATCCTTACATTTCTGAAAGGCAAATTTCAGGAGAAGGAAGAAAACATAAATGGATTTTACAAATATTTTAACAATATTTATAGATGCTACCAATTAATGAGAAAAAATAAAATTGAAACAAATATTTAAATATACGTACATAATTATACAATGATAGCAGTCTTTTTAATAATTAAGATAATAATACAAATAATGGTTAATAGTTAAGATAGTAATAATAATTAAAATAATTTTAATAGTTAAGATAATAACACAAATAATGGTTAATAGTTAAGATAATAATAATAGTTAAGATAATAACAATAGTTAAGATAATAAATACAATTTCCTCCTTTCTTGCACGTCCTCAGAAATAATGAAAGCACTTTTTCAGTGGCAATAATAATTAAACAAATGAAAAATATATTCAAGTTTAGTTTTTCTAGTGCATATTGTGATGAATTCTCGTAACATTAGTGATAAAAAAATAACTAACGAAAATCTAAAATAAATCCAATTTACTGAGAAGGGTGTCTAGAATTTAAAGATACATGGAATGCGTATGAATTTCGAAATTGCCATAGTCAACAACAGTATCGGTATTGACAGTGATAAAGTGTTGTGGGATTCAGCTATAATGCATTTGGTAAATGAATGGGATGCAAATCATTATATTTTATATTCTAACATTACTTGAAAGTACTATTTTTATCTGACTCTTATATTTTCGTAATGCGATTCATTTTCCTAACGTTTTTCACAAGGACAGTTTTACCATGATAACAGGACGCGGATGGCAGCCGAAGACAATTTTTTTTATTAATTCAATTTTTTAAATTAATTTAATCAATTCAATTTTCATCATTTGGAAGGCCAAAAGCCTTTCAAACGATGCACAAATACAATTCGCAGATCTCTGGCTAATTAATTAGGGATATAAATTTTTTAATGAAATTTACTGCAAGTGGTGAAGAAAAGAAATGATTCCTAATTATATGCCATCGACGGATGGCTACTTAATCTGATATTAATTACTTTTTTACTGCTTCTTTGTATTGATTGACCATTCAGTAAATCAGTATGACATAATTAACTATCATTAACATGACTTTAATTAAAATAGTAAATTGCTTCCATATGTCTATCAAGTTAAGGTTGAGATTTTCGATTGGGAAAAGGAATCATATTATCTTGACAATTTTAGAATATGCATATATGGAGCCATATGCAGAAAAGTTTCCAGATTTAATTTATTTAAAGTTGATTTTTATATATTCTAATGTAAATTCATTGTTTTAAACTAATTTTGATTTAATTCATACGAAAATAGGAGAATTGCAGTGAAATAGAATTCCTCTTAATAATCCACCTATATTTCATATGAAAAATTCATTCATGGAATTTAAATGTAAAATCTTTTGTGATAGTTTATTAGCTTGTATTTCATCAATTTTGATATTATTTTGAAACGAAGAGTTTTGGAGACAATTAATCGGATGCAAGTGTGCTTTGGTTACTTGCATTAACGGTAAATGTTGCTTCATAATTTAATATAATTCCTAAAATAATATAATGTCAAAAGTTGAAAATTTGCTTTCGGAATTTCTGAATTTGAAAAAAAAAACAACAACAACTATACCTCAAATTGAGGAGTGATATAAGTAAATAAAAGAACATTTTAAAACATCACGAGTTTACAGGCAACGAGATTTTCATACGTTTTTAGGATTTAAAGCATCTTTATCTAATTTTGAAAAAGTTAGTGAAGTTTTAACAAAAACATTGACTGCCGCTCCTTCTGTTAAACAGATAATAAGAATAAGAATGGTAAAAAATTTATTTGACTGAATTATTTAAATTTCTTTGTTAATAACCTTTGGAAGAACTGGTAATAATTGGCGATCTTATGTAAGGGCAAGTATGCTCTATATGCAAAACAAGGAAGGGTGGTTTGCATAAAGCACTGTTTAATCAGTGATCCTGATGTTGTCAAAAGCAGGTTTGAAAAATCATATCAACTGAGAAATCGATGAAAAATATTTAAAAATAAATATTTTTATGGTATTGGTTATTTTGAATTCTCCATATGGCTTCAGAAAATAAAAAGCAACGTTATGAAGCCTTATCTTTCGTTTGAAGAGATTCTAGCTAAAAATTCTAAATAACAATTCTATAATCACACCTTCGTCACTTCTTCCTTAATGAAATAATATTCGTTTAAAGAAGGTATTTATTATATTTCGATGGAATGTTTTAAAATACGATGATTTCCGATAAGTGTTGAAGAGTGTGAAAGATTTGATGCAGAAGATTTTGTGAACGAGCATTTCATTTGAATGAAATGAGATCAGGGCCCTCAGTTTTATAGTATCTTATCGACCGCCTCTAAGTCTGCATATTTGGAGAATACTTATTTTGATTACATATAGGTTATGGTAATAGAAAATAAGAATGCTCATATGATGAAAATGCTATTTTTAATTTCACCTAATAAGTAAAAATTTGAAATATTTTCCAAACTCAATACATAAAAATAAAAGTCAGAGGTTTTATTCTCTGATAATATATATTTTCTTGAAAATCATTTAAGAAAAATATATTTGAACTTTATAAAAGGAATGTGGCGGGGACAGAAAAATTTATATTCATAGAAAAGTAAAGAAAAGGAGCTTTTCACTTAATTTTTAATTTTTTTTTTGTGATGCTGATATTTTATATATGACAAAAAGATTTTAAAAAATTAATCAGAATTGTGTCATCTAAACATCTTTTGAATAATATTATATAATAAATAGTTGTATAAAACCAATTCAAAAACAAATCCTGAAAGATTAAAATGTATGATTGAAAAATATATTGATTAGTATATCCATCGAAATACTGAGCTATTCAGTTATTGACATGCACTAAAAATAATATTATTTTATTCGAACGAATAACCCCCAAAATTAAATCCATGCCATTTAAGGCTTACTTAATTCCTGCCGAACTAATTTTTTTCAGTCTTTTAGATAACAAACAAACAAAATCTTTATTCTAATCTCTGTCTCAAAAAATCCGTTAATGCGTACTAAAAAAACATTCTTTTTTTTATTTTCGTCACGAGCTGAAACGAAAGAGTAAGAAACAAACCATACCTGAAAGTTTTCGGCAACATTAACCCATCCATTTCTACGCCACCTGGTCTAAGACCTTGATTGGTTCCAAACTTTCATCATAACTCTTCTAAAATTACCTGGGAACAAAAAGAAATTTTCTTCGATTGTTGTAGGATTGTTGTCCGATTCGACTTGTTGAGTAGATCGTTCCTCTTTGCGCAGTAAAGAGTTTAATGTTAATATTATGAACTTCTCTTATTCTAAGGCTATTGGTTCAATTGATAAGTATATATGCCTTATGCAAAAATTTTGTAGCTGCTTAGGTTTCTTTCAGTTTTATATTACTGGAATGAAGTTTCGCTTGGTAACTAGATTCCTGCAGGTTTAGAATAATGATTACAGCTTTAATTTGTTCTTTTGCTTATTAAATTTAAGTTAAGAACAGCTAAAGGTACGTAATTTTTTATAAATTGAATCTCAATTAATGCCTGATATTTTTGTTTTAAGAAATATTTGGTATGCTGGTAACAGATTACGTCTAAGCAATTGAAAAATATACTTAAAAACATATTATTAAATATTTTTATTCGGTTAAGCAAATTTAAATGGTCTTAAAATGCTAAAAATATCTATAACAATTTAAAAATAAATAAATGGCAAAAATGCGTAAACTAAAGAATTGTTCATTGCAGTATACATATTAAATACAAATGAAATTATTCATGATTTAAATTTACTTTTCAATTCTTGATATTACAAACAGAGTAATTCATGAAGAATTAAAAAAAAACAGAACAAAATGGTTTTAGACATACTTTATATCAATCACGGGCTGCCATTTCTTAATAATAAATTAATACAAAAGGACAGGAATAGATGAATATAATTTTAAAATTAAAATGTTTATTTATTAAAATTAAAGACCATTTTTTGAACCATTTCTAAAAAGGTACTCTACGAATTTGTGAGTTAATATGTGAACGTAAGTGAATCTCCATTTTTTTTTACCTATTTAGCAGTTTGAAATAGAAACCAAAAATGCCAAGATTATAATCTGAATTCTTTTGATACATTGTTTTAAAATGTGCATAGAATTCGTTTAGGTGTAATCTTTGTGATTAGCTGATTTCATCTTGAGTATAACTTTAAAATCTTTAAATTCTTACATATGAAAATAAGTTAGTCAGTCACAGAAATAAATTTAAATAATTGTTTTTCTCAGCCGGAGGTACGGCATTTTTATAAGTACTGTGATTAGTTTACATACTTTTTTTTATGTTTCTGAGGTTGTTTTAGATTCTGCTGTACAAAGAATGTAGTAATCTGAGAGCTATTCTTCTTTTAAGCTTCTCAGTAAGAGTTTTTATTGTTATTTCATTGTCTGGTGTCTAAATTTCGTACAGCGATTCAATAAGCCAACACAAGTCACTAAACTGAAATTCATTACTTCTAATTGCTATGTTTTGTACTAATTCGAATTTTTTTAATGCATATTTAGTTAAGCTAAAATGCATTGCTTGTTATATAATGTATATAAAATCTAAATTATTACAAACGGTGTAATTCTCATATTAATTAGGATTTATCTACGCAAATTGTATATATGTGTAAGCTTCATTCGAATCCTGTCTGCTAAATAATATGTAACATTATTTTGGTTGACGCAGAATGCAGGTTCGAAGACGTTGAAGAGACATGTTATATTTTTAAATTAATTTTAAAATCCATTTCGTGAAAGCATAATTATTTACAAGCAGAGACGTGGACAAGGCACGTCCGCCACATTACGGCACAAAAGCAGAAGTTAGAAAGAAGCAAAAAAGGGACGAAACAAATGATCACTAGTCTTATATAAGATGGCCTTTTCGGCCACGCGCTAATTCAATACATGTGTTGACCTTGAGAAGGACAACAAAAGTATCACTTTCATTTGATACGTAGTACTGATGCCGCATTATTTTTACAAAGAAATTAATTAAACCCAAAGTGGAACTGGATCAAGAAATAAGAGAATTAAATTACTATGGGCTAAATTAAGACAAAGCTTTGTAAATTAGTTTGGTTGAAATTAAGAGTTTAAGATATCATTACATATATGTATATTTAATTTAACTGGCTATTTTTCTGGAAATAACGTAACAAAAAAGCCCATACTTTCGCCAAATATGATAATAATTCATTAGATGATCAATTACAAAATTCAAATATTACAGTGTACCCTTTATAATAGTTTAACGGGGTTTCAGTAACTGATTCTGTATCATTTTGCTTAGAGTATCAAATATTGAAGATAAATGCAGAAGAATTTTAACATGAAACGTTTTTATATGTCTTGAAACATAACCATTTTTGAAATGACAAGAACCAACTTCATTTCTTCTAAAATTGAAGTCGCTATCATGAACATAATTAAATTAAAGATATAAGACAAATGAAGGCTATGTTATTAATGTAAGGTCTGTAAAATAAATGAAGGTTATGAAAATATTTAGAAAAAAATATTTGAGAATTTAAACAGCTAATCTAGAAAAAAAAAAGACTACATGACAACACGAAACAATTCTATAAAAACAAATAAATATTTTCTAATAGTCGAATTTTTTTTTCATAAAAATGATACAAACTAATTGAAATCGCCAAGATTCAACATCATTAAAAGAGATCGATGGAAGACAGATGAGAAGAGGTTTCCTTTATTAAACCTGAAATTAAATTCGGAAGCGACTCTCTCTACAGTTTAGCAAAATTAAAGAGTAAAAATATTAAATAAAAAATGAAACTCTTTCTGTAGTGGCACAATGCTTGCGTTAGTTCTAGCATAAGAGAGAGTTTTTAGGACTAGTGTTTGAGACCCCAATTCCGAAAAAGAAAAATTCGCGAAAATAAAATGAAACAATTAACATAAATAATATCAAGAACAGTTAACGCAGTTAACAATAAACAAATAATGACGGGAAAAAGTCTTTTTCGTTGAAGAGAATAACGCATTTATTTTGGACTCGTAAATGGAAAATAAATGGCAATAAAACTCGATGTTCCTTGTTTTTTATTATTTGGTTAAGAATAAAATAATGCTGAGAATGAACTCCGCTTTCTCGGTTTTATGTTCCAAATCTAAATCGAACAGTAATTAAAAATTAAACAGAGATAAGGAAATTTTTAGAATAAATAGGTTGTTGTTATTGGAACAGTTTTGTTTAAGGCGTGACCTGTTTTGAATTGATAGGAATTCGGCATATTATATCGACAATGAATTTTTAAAGAAGAGTATTTTTTTATCAATGTTACGAAAATATATCGCAGTTTTAATGGCCGTTACTTTTTAAGAGGAAATAGAATTTCGACAAACACCTTTTTTTCAAACAACTCTTTGTCACCATGTCAACAGAAAATTGCGATAAAAAGGGAAATATTGTTTAATATCAAGATAAATAAATTCGTTGTTGTATGTATAGATATATGTCTATTTCACATCATGTTGCAAAGGAATGTCCGGTTTCTACCAAACTTTGCACAATTATTTTTTAGAACAAGAGAAAGAATTATCAACTTTTCAAAGTACAAAAATAATTTAATTAATTAGAAGTTAATTGAAATTTTGCCGTTTTTTCGTAGTAATTTAGGAACAAATTATTTGGCAAGAAAATTGTAATACTACTTTAATATTGAGAACTGAACACAATAACTCAAAAACTCTTTGAACTAAATGGATGAACGTTAGAATATAGACTTAACAACAAATTTGTCTATTTCTATTGAATTTTGAAAGAAAGAAATTAAATCGAAGTCTGTCTGTCTCGCTGTTGAAGCACAAGCGAGCTCGATAAATAAAACATGTAAAGAGCTAGGTATTAGGTAAAATTTGATATTCAAATTCATCGTCCAAAATGTAGATTTTTGTCAAATTTTCAACCAAATTTATCAAAAGTAAATCTTTTTTACTTATTACTTATTTTTATTACTTATTACTTTTTTACTTATTACTTTTACTTATTTTGTTTATTACCTCTAGACTCGAACTACAGCTCCGTATCAAAGTTTGGTTTCAACTACTCGGAAGAAATGTGTTCAAAATACATATATGAACGATAGACACATATTTATGCCAGAAGCCTATTTTTCTAAACTTTATTCACCAATGTCATACAAGGCATTCGCTCTTTTATCTAAGGTTATGCGGAGGAATGGGGAATAAAAACTTTATTGCAGAATATCTGTGGCTTGAAGGATACCTCTTGATAGAGTTGATAAGAAATTTCAAGTTTAAAAAATAAAATTCTTAAAATAGCATATTTTTTTAAAGAAAATATATCTTTGTTAATTGTTTTTTGTAGTTTTATGCTCTTATTTTAACACCACTTAAAAAAACATGATATTTTTTTTTGATTTATAGAAAATTTTGAATTTCAAATCAAATAAAAATAATCAAAAATATAAAGCAATTCATTTTGAAATCATATTATTTATTAGTAAGCTCAAGTTTTTCAAATTTTGATTTTGTTCTGAATGATTCAAAATAGAAATTAAAATTTTGATAAATCTCCTGAATGTTTCAAGAAATAAAATCAGATGAGCTTAAAAATTACCCTCACATGGAGATAATCTATGGTAATGACACTTTCGATATAATGGCATTTATATAGAAGTTTCCTGATTCAATTAGAAATTCTGATGTAATAAGAAAGAAAATTCCGAAATACTTTTTCATTTCAACACACATCAATGATACTCAAATTTATTGATGCCGTGCATGTATGCTCTAATGACTTTGGCAACAAAAATTTTGGTGTGAGATACCCGAAAGATTATCAGAGTTCTATCATTTTCCTTTTTTTTTTACCTAACTGTATTAACGACTGACGCTAGAAATCAGGTTAATTTCACCTCATTATGGCTGTCTCAGAGATGTTTCTTAAAGTTAGTAACTTTTTTTCCCTTTCCTTCTGGAAAATTACTAAGAAGTTGTAAGTTTGTGGTCTGTCTTGTACAAAATAGTTTCTTCCTAATGCATTTAGGAAATTACAGTACATATTTATTTCGAGTTGATTATATATATATATATATATATATATATATAAGATAGATAGACTTCGTTAAGAAAGGAAAAGTTTTAACAATGATCATTATGATTATTTTTTCATTCATTTGAGGTTTTATGCAATTTAGAATGAACTAATATATGAAGTATTCTAGATTTGAAGGTTACTTTGTTACAAAATATTGATTACCCAAATTCTGAAACTTCGTTCTTATAAAATAAAATATTTAGAATTAAAGAAATTTTGACTGTTCTTCTTTGTGATTGTAGCTTTTCCGCTTTTTTTGTTGTTGTGTATTAGATAGACGTTATTGTAATAATTTTTAGAGAAGGCAGAATTACATAGACAAGCCATTTTTAAATAGGAGCATGCAGTTACAAATGCAGAATTTGAAATAAAACAGGACATGATATTTCAGAAAATCTAAGAATATCTAATCACAAATCGAAGAAGACATACTTGGAGATTATCCAAGATGAGTTCCATTGAACCAAGGAAAAGAAATTAAATTAATTGAGCATACAATTTCACATTCTGACAACACAAACGTTGATTGTGGAATGTTGTTGTGCACAATGTTGTTTGCTTGTTTTTCTATTACCACATGTACGATTTATTCACAATAACAAATCATTCTTTGAAATTGTATCTGTAAAGAAAGGAATCAAATTGAAAAATTAGTATACGCTGCGGATTCTTGCATGGCAGAACGACAATAATTCTGACAATAATATATGGGATTTCTAATCCTTTGATCCTGTTACTATAGCCTATTTGCATTTCTACTTTCTTCCCAAATTATTGAACAGTTATTTTAAATCATCTTTTTTACTTTGCGAAGTATAGTATATGGCGTATATAGTATATGGCTTATAGCATTTATCAGAAAATTCGAATTTGATATTCGTACGAATCTGCGAGTTCCGACATCCCTAAATTCAGAAAAAAAAAACAAAAAAAAACATAATTTTAGAATTATGCTTGCCTGTCAGTCTCTGGAATAGATATATAAAACACACTTTGAACTAGACGGCTGAAATTTGGTGTATTGACTTGCAATCAAATTTGTAGATATCTGCAAAATTTAAATGAAATCCATTTGCAGGAAGTCTGTTTGTCAGGCACGAAAACTCGATAACTACATAACGCAAATTTGGCATACAAGTTTTGGATCTAAAATACAGCATTTTTCAAATTTTACATCAAATCTGTCAAACGTTTGACCGTTTCTTGGTCTGCACTTTCGCATGCATGTAAAAATAATAACTCATAAACGCAATGATTTAAATCAATTAAATTCAGTATTTGATCTTGTGACTGCAACAGTAGTTCCATATCAATTTTGGAATCGATCGGTTAGCAAAAAGGCGTTGATTATGTATATTATTACAACAAATTGCGAAAATGCTAAATACAATCCAACGATCCAGCGTCCTGGCATCCTGGCGTCCTGGATTTATCCTTGAGCTGACCTTTATTAATAAGAAAGAAGGATCGAAATTTTGAGTCGTTTCTAATCACAGCGGATTAATCAAGTTTAAAAAAAACTCTTTATAGAAGAAAGATATGGTTCATTTTGAAGATGTACTGTTATTATAATTGAAATTATCACTACAAATAGAAGGCAAATATCTGTGATAGAAATCTATTATTACTATTCTAAAGTAATCCTAACTCTATTAATAGATGTTGAAAGCCACGAAATGACTATCGTTTAATTAGTAACAATGGACAAGAAATTTAGCTAATTTTATTCCATCTGTCTGCATCACAGTTGTGACGTATTTGGCTGCTTTTTTCGGAAATCTTTTAAACTTTTTTTATGTATTACTAAGCTTTCTTCGCATTTTGTGATCACCATTATAATGAAAGTTTTTTGTATTAATAGTATTAATTTTTATAATTGTTGAAATCATGCCAGTTTTAATCTTATCAATATTATACTTTAAAACTTATTAGAATATAGTAAAATGAAACCTGAATAAAACTGATAACGAATTGAAAAAAAAATCAAGTGTGTTTCATACAATAAACATTTAATAATAACTTCGTACAATAGACAACTTTATATTATAAACTTAATAATAATTTCATACAATCATTATTTATTAAATTATTTATACATATGTGGATATGAAAAAAAGGCAATTTTTTATACTTAGTATTTTCTATAGAAAATATACGTAATAAATTCAGTGAAGACATCGTTCGTGTATTAAAGAAATAATCATAATTATTATTTATTTGTTTTCAATTCTAAATAGAAATGAGTGTAATATAAAATTAACTTTTTTAGAAACATCATACTTCGAATCTACTATTGCACTATTATATAGAACCCATTTTTTGATATCCATGAAAGTGTTATCCGATTTTAATATAAATATGACATTTCCCAATTAAAAATACTTTTCGCAATTTGCTGATATACGCGACCTTTCTCAGGCGAAAATGTTTAAATATGTAATGTTTAGAAGTAATATAAAAATTTTAATGTAAAAAATACTTTTATATATAAATAATAATATATAGTGTTATGAAACCCTACTTTTATCTTTCACAACTTCATTCTTAATTAAAATAGGGATACTAGTTTTATATATAGATTGATAAATTTCATAGTTTTTCGAAAAATTAGACTGTTTTAAAGAATATTTAGAATTTGTTAAATCCTATTTTTTAAACAATGCATTAATAATTTTTAAAGCGTATTAAAGAATTTCAACTAATACCTGCAATTGGAAACTCGAAAACCAATAATAAATGTATGATTTATAATATCTATAAAAATTGGCCGGTTATTGAAAGCACGAAGGTAAATCAATATGCTAATATAAAAGATCTACAAATTTATTTAATAGGAATGGTTAACTAAAAACAGAACATTTAAAAAAAAAAGGAAAACTTATGCTTGCTATTGAACATTTCAGAATTTCAAAATGGGATATTGCGTCGTAAAGCCATTCTTCATGACTTTATTACGTAATCACAGTTATAATTAGAAAGTATATAAATTACAAAATTGTAAGCTCAGTATTTAATAGATGTTTTTTACTACAATGTAAAGAAGTAGACTTGAATACAGTTTCAATATCTATACTCAATTTTGGAACACCATAAAATAATTTTTTTTATTCTGTAATTCTAAAATGAAACACTGTTAAGAAAGAAAATAAAAAAAGCTTCTTCCCTTAAAAAAATTGGCATTCTGGTCACTGTTCCACCGAAAATATTTCTTTTGTTATCTTGCATAAAACTAATGAGTGGTAGTCACAATTTCAAAGCATTAATTACTCTTGCAATGCAAAGTAATTAAAAGTTTTGGCAATAAATCATTGCTGTCTCTATTTCAAGCTGCGAATTTAATCGGAAAAGTGATAAGAGCAGAACAAAACATGGTCATTTAATTTTCCATTCTTTTTGCTCTGTTCGACTGGATAATTAATGAGGAATGAATTTGGAAAGTTTTCTCTTCAACAACTATTTTGATCGTCTGCTCTTAAATATTACGTCACAAAGTAATGAGTAATTTTGAAACAATATATTTTAATACAAGAAAAGGAAATTGTATAGTATTTGAATTTACTCTTATTTCACTTATGTAGAAAATAAAATGTATACTTTATTTAGAAGAAAGAAACGATATGATTATTTTGAAACTATTTAACTTTTAAAGTTTCTTTGTCAGTAATATTTTAGTTTTATACAACATGGAGACACCCGACGAATCCAAAGCTAATATACTGGTAGATTACAAACTATCGGGGTAAAGCCGGTATAGACAGAACTAATCAGATAGGTTCGACTGAGATGTTCATACTCTTCATATCTTATAATTTCAAACAATATCAACAAATATCACACAAAATTTATTTATAAAAAGTGGAAATTTAGAAAATACGAAATCTACAATTTTAACAGAATTTTGATTGGATAATGTATATAAAATAATAAAGTAAAAATGCAGAGTAGAAAACATAATATAAGATAATAACAATACAATTATAAGACAAATAAAAAAAAGAAAAATATAAGTAAATATAAAATAGAACATACGATAAGAATAATCACAAATTGACCTCACCGATCCACCCTAAGGTACACGGATAAAATTGAATGGCAGAGCCATCGAGACAGTACCACTGACGGCAACTGTGGATGAGTACTAAAAGCCATTACCGGTCCCGGTACAACGCTTCTCGTTGGGGGAAATACGTCCCATCATCAATGGGAGGTAGCCAACTCCAATCTTTTTCTGTACCCAACAGACGGGTGAGAACCAACCATTATATTGTAAGCTTCTCATTCAAATTTTCGAATTATCCCCCTCCTCCAGTGGGAGATGCAATAATAGAAAGAATAATATAATAGTGTAAAGAAAAAAATACTATTATTAACAAAAAATATAAGCAAAATATAAGTAAGCAAAATACAAAACTGTTTTCAAGTTTAGCATCGATAAATCATGGTTTAAAAAAAATAAGAAAAAAATATTTAAAAAAAAGCCGATATGGGGCGTTTCGTACATAAGTGAAATGAAAAAGCTGTAAATAATAAAAATAATGCTATCACATCATTTATTATATTAATATGTGCTCCACATTACCACCACCGCAGGTGATAGTACATTTCTGGCGTGTAAGAAATCTAGCAACGACAGAGTGCAGCATGTCTGTTTGTATACATGACATCTCACGACGGATTGCATTTTTCAATTCCGACAGATTGGATGGACATGATCGATACACCCGGTATTTTAAATTTCTCCATAATCAAAAGTCTGCTAGTGTCAAATCGGGAGATCGAGAAAGCCACGGAAACTTGCAACGTCTTTTAATGATTCTTTCTTCCCCGAACGTCTGTATCAAGAATTAATTGATTGGGACTTATTGTCCCATCTTGCATAAACGTAACTGTAGAAGGCGCATCTTTTTCATGTAAAAATGGAACAATCTTTTCGCGCGGAAGCGTTAAATTAAGCTACGCATTTACTATCACCGTTTTCCACCTATTTACTGCACAATGTATTTCAAAGATGAGGGGTCCTATGATGAAGCAGCCTGTGGACCAGTACCACATAAGAACTTTGAAGGAATGTAGTGGTTTCTCAGTGTGCACTCGTGGATTTGACATCGTTCAGATGTAAAAATTATATGTACTAGCATCGCTATGGAGCAAAAAATGAGCTTCATCTGTCCACGAAATGTTAAGGAACGAGGAGGGATCTTGTTCAATTTCAGAGGGAGCCCACATCGCAAATGTTTCTCTCTCTACGGTATCCAATGGTAAAAGTTCATGGTAAGACTTAATTCTGGATCAAGAGCGTAAGTATTTATAATCGCCTGTTTAATTTTCAAATTTCAAACTAAGTCGTTTATACCAGCGTCATCTGTCGGTTGTTTTTTGAATTTTTTTATCTTAAAAAAACATTGTGGTCTATCAATGCCAAACCTGCAAACAGTTTTTATTTTGGTTATTTTTTCGGGTTTTATGAATTTTTAAATTTTGTACGGACTTTCTGCCCACCTGTATATAAAATTAATATATAACATATAGTAAAACATAACATTGCTCAAAATCTCAATTTATATAAAAATTGTACTCTCTAAGTATTATCATGCAAAAACATTGCTAAAGAAACAGAGTTTATTTTTATTTTTCAAATTTTACAAAAACAAGAAAAAATTGAATTTTTCGCTACTAATAACAAGTATTTCTGATTTTTTTTTCAAATCTAATATGAATATGAAACCATATTTCTGAATAGAGGCCCAAAGAATATTTAAAGCCCAAAGAACTGGTTTTCGAAAAATTAACTGTCATTTTTAAATATGCAATGATAATGTTTTCTCAAATTAGGCTGAGATAAAAATAATTTCTGCGTATTTTATAACAGCAGAAATGATTTTTTTTTATTATTTTGATATAGGATAAGAAATTAAGGATATCAAAGAAGCATTTAAAAAATTCTATGTAAGAGCTCAGAAAAATCATTAACATGCTTGGCCATGTTTTCAATGTAGAAATATTCTCAGCTTTTCTAAACGAAACACAAACAAATGAGCAGTTGTTTCTGTTTTTTGATATCTTAAATATTACTTTGACGTTATTTTGAAATAAACTCTTGAATGTTGAAACGTAGCCAAATGTAGAAAAAGGCACAAGAGACAGCATCATGATTTCCTGAATTTTACAATTCACCATAATGAAGATGATAATTAATATTGCTTGCATCAGGTTTACATATATTGCACACATTTGGGAAATTAGGGACTTAAGATTTGTTTTTTGATCGTAATATTTGGATTCTGCAACATTTAAGAAGTAAATTATTTCTGTAAATACCATTTAATCACGAGGTAGTGAACTCTTTAGACCTTATTTATTTTATGTCTGATTGTCTGTTTCATACAGAAAATTAAAAAATTTCAGAAGTCAGTAGTAACTCTATAGGACAGAAAATAGGCTATGGATATTAATGAATAGTTTCCTAGTATTAATTAGGCTTCCTTTATTGGTAACATGTTTTTAATGATTATTGGTTTTGATGATGATTTTTTTTATAAAACTCTGGAGTTTCAAATTCTATTATAGCCTTTTGGCATAATCAGAAGGTGAAGTTCCAGTCCCTCAAAATACAATGTGCAATTATAAGGGGGATTGTTGCGATATTAATTATTTTATTTTTAATGGTTCTTGACATTATTGGACTCGATTTCTTTTAGGAATAGGCCTGCACATAGTAACGGAACGAAATTCAGAGTAGTAAAATAACTCGAATTTAATGCCTAGAATATTTTGACGTTTAAAAATAGTTTATTGAAGGAATCATGAACGTCAAGTACTTCATAAAAGTTGTAAATGAAACGAAGCACGACCAATTTTCTCGGCTAAATTTGTTTTCACTTGTAGAAAATACACACATTAAAAAACAATAAAATTTATAATAACTTTCTTTAAGAATAGTGAACTCATGTAGAAGAATAGATTAAATACTATTATATCACATTTAATTTTTTTACTGCTAGCATTTATGAAATAATCATATTTAAATGAAAATTTATTGAGACTTAAATTTATCTGGAAAATACAGTGTGTAACAATGTACAAATGTTTATTATTCTGTCCCCTATTTAATTAGCATGTGGAATTGTTATATGAAATATGATTATGCCGTTCAGATAGAGAATTATTGTTATGGATTGTTTCAGTAAATCTGAAACAATAATATCCAATATTAATTGCGTGTTACCTTTGGGTAATACGCTTAGTTATTATAGCTATTGTAATTTTAAATGGTAGGTATAATATTATATCATTTCATGACTTCTGAACTAATTACTGGGGAAATCTGGATTTCTAATGTTTCTAATCTTTAAGCATAAACATATAGCTAGTTTATGAATTATTGAATATCTCATTAAATTATGAAATGTTTTGCAGCGAATTGTCAAAATTCATGCAACTATCATAAATATTCGAAATCCCAGAAAGCTTCCCACATTATTGGAGTTAAATTTTGGAAACTATTTCTATATAATAAAACTATTTAATATAACTATATAATTTAATTTATTTTTATTAATTTCTAAAGATATGTAAGTTGGAATAAGATCTTTTTTTAAAGTTTTTTTTAAATGCAAAAAAAAAAAAAAACACCCATAAATTTGAACGAGAATTTTTTTTTTAATTTTCTAAAATATGCAAGGAAAAAAAAAGATCAACTTTTAATTGTATTTGCTGACATGTTTCTTGAAGTGACAAATCAATAAATGAAATGATTGCATACAAAATATTTTGCTTTAAATCATAAAAAACTGGTTTTGGGTTGTCCGTTTGATAATTCATCAAAGATACTTCTCTGCATAATCTTCTTCACTCAATAATCTTTAGTTAAAAAGAGATTCAAAGCAGGACTCTTTTAACTCATGACTGTCTTTTGACAAGTATAATAAGCCAATGTATTGTAAAATTTTGACCTTGAGTCTTTTACAATCTCTTCCTTATAAACCTACTTAATATAAAAGCACATTTATGAAATTATAACTGTCTTTGACTTCATTATTTAAAAAAAAATGTTTTGAGCTCGTTGAAAGTTATTTGGTACATGGTATTGAGTCCAAATGTCTAAATTTCGGTCAAGTTTAAAAAATATCCACAGATATTAAGTTCCTTTGTCATCTGTATAAGTACACATCTCTACGAAGTAAATATATTAAATTTAGTATATTATTTTAGTACTTGGATAAGAAAGAAATTTTAAGTCAAGTCTGACAAGAATCAATCAAGTCTAAGGTCAAATCTAAATGCAAGTCAAGTAAAGTCAAAGGTTGACTTCTTCTTCTTGCGTACAACCGACCAGCCCGCCACCACTGAACGTAGCAGTATCGACAGGATCGTCAAAGGTTGACTGTCTTTTGGTAGATGCAATTAGTCAAAAACTAAACGAAACTTGATAAATGATATTTGATTTAGGATTTTAGAGTTAAAATTATAACTGTACACTAAATTTTTGTTTCAGTTGGTTGAAAATGAGTTGTTGAAACTGCATGCTTTTGTTTCTTTATTGTAATACAAAGCATAAAACTTTTATACGTGGGAATTGAAAATAAAAATCAAATATTTGTGGTATTTGTGACTTAAGTCCAAAATACATAATTTGTATACGTAGAAAGGTATTGCATTTATAAGGATGTGGATGAAAAGAGACAAACTATTCCGACGGCTAACAGGAGCGTTACACAATAAAACAAAGTGTTTTCATGGTTGAACAATATTTCAAAATTAATAAAAGTCCATAAGTTCGAAATTTGAAAATTGGCCCAATAGATCGTTTGAATAACTCAATTGGACTTCTTTATATGGGGTTATTTAACGTCAAAGATCTATTCCAACTAGCCAACAGGCACATGCACATTGAAGGAGGATATTCAACCCTGCATAAATGAATTTCAATCATAATTATGCAAAATGGCCATGGAAAATTTCAACAAAAGAGTGCGTATGTACCAACAAAGCCGTGAGAACAATTTGTTATATGCGTTATTCTTTTCGATTCAATAAAAATATAATAATTTACAGAAAAATACAGGATTTTATTGAAATTTTGAGTTAACACGTTGTTCTATCGTGTAACGATCCGTTTTCTTTTAAAACCAAAACTATTAATTGTCAAATGATTTTTTTAATAGAGCTGCCACTTTACTGCAAGAAAGATGACAAATTCAAATCTTGCGTTAATTTGAGGGCACCTTTTATTTTAATTTCTATAGTATATTGATAAAATATTTCATGTACTTCTTTTATTTCGATTATTAGGATTTTTATTAGGTTACTCAAAGTGTATTTAGAAAATTTCTTATTCCAAAAATTTACATTTAGCCTGATTGAAAACGGACAAAGAGTCCTCGATTTGGCAAATTTGTCTCTATATTTCAAATATTTCATATAAATACAGACATATACCCATATTCCGTCTTTATATAAATACCTCAATACATATATACAATCAATGAAAAAACACATTCTAACACTTCAAAGTTTTATTCGCATATACCATATGTATCTGAAAAAAAAATAATAATTCTTTACGCAGAATGCACTGCTGCATCTCGTAATCGAATAGCATAAAATTTTGATCCAGATACAAATCAATACTTTTCTCACCTATCATTTCCATTTTTTTTATTGAGAGCAATGCCGACACGTGTGTATTCATATATAAGTCGGAGGGAAACCGAAA
>JAPMOR010121633.1:0-16093 GCA_026543865.1 Argiope aurantia | reverse complement strand
GGACAAAAGAATACTCTTCAGTCAGTGCAGTCTCATGGATTAACTGGCATGGAATGGCATGATATATGTGTGTGTGTGATGAGAGATACTAGCATTGATTGTAATTCCCATTCAAGAAATCAAGAAGCACATGTTTTCTTCGCTTTATGCTGATTACTAGGTTAATAGGGTTAAGTTTTTGCTATTGATAGAAATTTCAATAATGAGCACTTCAGAAATCAGCTTTATATAATGTACTCTTATAAATTCTTTGTTTTTATTTAATTTCTTCTCTGTCATTCTTTTTCAAATATGGCAACTACCCGATTTAAACTTCCAATTAGATTATACTCTATATGGTGGCTCATACATTTAAGTTCTACAGCCTTTAAAGTTTGCTCCAAGAATTTTCAAAATAACTTATATATAAATAATGTATTAAAATAGAAATCATTATAAAGGATACAATACCAAGCCCAATTTTTCCTACAGAGGTATTGACTGGTGGACAGATTTCCGGACCAGGAATGGCGAATTCTGTTTCTTTTAAACGAACAGTACCAGGAATATCTATATCAAACATATGAAGCTTGCGATAAACAGATTCTATTTCACCACTAGGATTGATGATAACATGAGAATTGTACACTCTGTGTTTATCTTTCTCTAGATCCTAGTAGGTAAATAAAAGAAATGCATACAGGTTTTTAAATAAGCCTTTTTTTATATATATATTTTAAACATGCAATATTGTTTTTTTAACAAAACAATTTTAATTAAATAAAAATACATTTGATTTAAAAGTAGCTCCTAGAATGAGATTTTGACAATTGCATGCACATATATGTATGTCTTTGTTAAGATTTATATTCTTTATTTATATTTAAATAATTTTTTTAATTGCATTCATTGAAAAAAAAATGTATCCTAAAAGGAGTGAAGTGTTAAAAATTATATTTACAAAAAAATCATGCAACAGATATGTAGTATAACTATTATATATGAATTAATATAACAAGGAATAAATTAAAACTTTCAGTTATTATTAGAAAGAGATAGTAGCGAATTTAGGCACTTAGTGCTCCTATCCAGTGCAGATTATGAGGCTCTTTTTTTTAATAAATTGGCCAAATCAATTTCATATTTCAATACATTTTCAATTTAATCAACATATTAATGATTTATTTTTGGTTAATTTTTTTATTTTGCTGATTTTGTTAATATGCATGTGTTTACATTTATTTATTCAGCAACATTTGTGTTTGCATAAATTTTAATATAAGCAAATACCTGGTATTTATAAATATAGTAACAATTAGTAAACATAATGAAATAAATAAGATCCTGATGAATTATACTTGGTGAAGAATAAATAATACTATATTTCCTAATTCATAGAATTTTTTAACAAGTTTATTTATTTGGAAATTAGACTGCTACTATTTTTTAACTGATCTATTCAACACTTTCTTCTTAGATCAGCAGCACTAAGCAGCTATCAAGTCTATCCAATTCGAAAATCAACACTGGGAAAAAGGATAACTACAGAGAACTGATTAATTCTTTAATATTTAACATCCCTTTTAAGAGATGGTTTTAAAAATGTGTCTCAATATGACATAAACAAACATCTCCACTTTAAAAATATTAACAACAACTAATCTCTTCCTATGTTTTCATTTTTGTACATTATAAACAGATGGAACCCCATATATGATACAAAAAAACATTCTAAAGCCATTTTATGTTCAAGATTGAGGCTGTTTGGGATATCAAAAAGAATAAATAATTTTTTTAAAAAATTTTATAATTTAATCTGTATTTGATATATGTACCACTATGAACAATCCTTCAATTCATACATTATTGCAATTTTATGTATTTATTTTTATTTTATTTTATTTATTTATTTATTTTGCCTTTTAGATCATTTCTTTTTATAGATATTAATTTTTCTTTAACTAAATAGTAAAAATTTTGAATTATACATATTTTTTAAATACTTTTCCTCATGATTAGACATTATCTGCAACCAGTATACAAAATATTTTAGAAAGCAAAAGTACAAGGCTTTAATGGAATTAATAAAATTTCCACAAAAATATATGGCAAATTAAAAATAACAGCCAACTTAAGTAGGATAATTATTTTTGAAAAGATTATATTGACTATCGAATTGCAGATTATATTTATAGAAATATTTCTTAAAGTAAAATGTTAGTCCCTAAATGATCTTTGTCTAAAAGGGTTAAGAAGATTAAAAATAATCCATGCATCCATTTTTACTGTAGCCATAACATTTTTCCCATTGTTCTCATCATATTCATTTTAAAAGCATGAAATAAATACAAAAGTATTTTGTCTGTAGTGAATGCTTCTCCCTAAAACTTCTACTGTTTTTCTCCTCTCTCCTAATAATTACAACTCCACGAGGTAGTGTTTTTTAATGTTCATCAGGACTGCATGGTTAATAACAACAACACAAAACAAAATTTTTAATACCAAAATGTTATCACTTGGAAATAATTATAGTTATAACAATTGAACTGAAAAAGAAATTTTAAAAAATGATAGCGATATTGAAGATACAAACACTTATCCAAGATCTTCAAAGTTCATCATACTTTTTCATGGAACCCTCCTAATGAAAGCCAAAGTGAATGTTCAACAGCCAGCTTTTTATATTCAGATATTAATGGACCATTTAAAGGTTCTCCTAATTCAAATGCTTGAGTTCTATTTTCACCAATGTGATCAAAATTTTCAGGAAGAAACACCATCTGAAATACATATATTTATTCATTGACAAAATATTATACAAGCAACATAGGAATTGTAGAATAAAATAATAATTTATAAACAAAAGATAGAATTTTGAGTTAGAGTATGTTTAGTACATTAATAAATGAACAAATTGTGCCTTTAACTAGCTCTACAGCTTGATTTTTTCCTCTTAAAATATAGTAAAATATAGCAAAATTTTAATTCTGGTAAATATATTCTGATATTATTTAATGATAATTAAAAGTTGAAGAAACTATTTAAAGAAGTCATTATAAAAACTCTTTATCCAATTCTACAATACTAAAACTGCTAAATTCTGTCTTTATTATCAATTTATTTTCTTAAATTCTAATGTAGACAACGTAAACTGTAAAAGTAATTATTATAATCTGATTGGATCTATTATTAAACCTGAAAATATTAGGAAAAGAAATCTAATATAGAGGAGAGAGCTGGGATAAGAGTAGCAGTAAATGAGACATTTATTCAGAAGAGATAAGTGAAAGAATATAAAATTTAGAATCCTTTCTGATTAAAAATGGCGGGGGGGAAATGAGAAATAGTGAATAAATTTGTATTTATTCTCATGAATTATTCAAAGTAATATCTGAAATCTCAAGGAATAATGTCATAAAATATTGATCACAAATAAATGAAAATATCTACATATTTTATAAAGATACAAGAAAATCAATTGTAAATCTAACTATTTTTTTATTTTTTAATAAAATATTATATTTTATTAAAAATTGCAATTATTCATAGCTAAATTTACTTTCCTAGTGGTATTGATGAAAATTCCAACAGAAAAAAGTTGCATACTGAAGATGAATATAATATAAAGTTCACAAATATATTAAAAAGCTTACCTTTGCATTATTGGAAGCAGCTCTGTTAATTAAATCTCTGCAAGTCTCAAAATTCTTTTTTCGGTCAGCAGTAGAAGTCAGTTGAAGAACAGCAACTGTCACAGAACTTTTTGATGACATAATAGTGGATCTTTAATTTAATTTTTAATATTACTATTTTAAAGTTAAAAAATATGAAAGAATAATAAAATCAAATATATTAAAGTAGAAATGCCAAGAAAATCTATATAATTGATATCACTTTAAAATGTTAAATCCACACACAAAAAAAAAATTACAACAGTATGTGCTTCTTTCTTTTGCAAAAATAGTCTTTACATGTTAAAAACATAATTAAATTGAATTAATTAATTGACAGAATATTGTTTTCTAAGAATTTTTAATCATTTCCAATTAAACTTACAATGCTTATAGCCTCATTCAGAGACCTATCTAATTTGTAAAGATAATATTTCCTAAATATGCACCTAGTATTTAAAAGTATTTGCAACTCCCAAAAAATTTAAATCAGCATAAATTGCAATTTTATAAGCATATTTCACTGATTGAATAGCCATTTTAATACCAAGATTGTGGAAACTTTAGAATTAATGACTTAAAGAAGAGCTTGAACTGCTTCTTTGCCACCTTTTATTTCCATTCACAATCAACCTTCTGCATCTAATATTTTTAAAAGTCTCAATTTTTGGATCAGTTTGACAACTTGAATTTTAAATGACTCATAGATTTCACTTTCATATCTTAAGTAACCCAAAATCATGTCCTCTAGAAACTGAACAAAATCTCTTGTACTGCATATCATTTCGAGGAGCAAAATAAGCAATTTAACTATAAATACAATATTATACTTTGATATATGTATAAAAATATAGTTTTATAAGGTATTTTTCACAACTATATGTGAAAAAGAATAAATACAAAGAAACACTTTGAGGACATAAAAAATATTTCTTTGTATTGTATATTCAAAATTGTTTTAAAATATAATATAAAAGGCATCAATAAAACATTAATCAATTAATTACATATAATAATAAATGTATTTAATAAATATATACATTTTTATATATAATTCATTAATAATCAATGTACTTATAATCAACAATCAATAAACTAACAATAGTAAGAAAATTGTCAATTAATTAACAGGTAATCTTAATTGGATAGTTTAACCATGCAATCTTTTTTTTAAATTTTGCAGGAAAAAAAATCAATTCAACTGTTTCACATGTATTTGAAATAAATAATTCTAAATACAAGGATTAGTAACCATAATATTGACAGTAAGGAATTTTTACATCAATGTCATGTTAAATACATGAAGTCAGATTCGATTAAATATATGGCCTTGCTTTTTATACAATATTGCCTTTACAAAGTTCAAATCCAATTATATATTATTTGCATATCCAATATGCAAATAATATATAATAATATCCAATATATAAACATTCATATTATCTAAATAATTCTTTTCAAGATAAGTAAATAGTGCGGATTACAAATTACTATTAATAGTTTTCATTTAACTATTCAGAAATTTCAGAATCTTTATACTAGAGAGCAGTAAAATTCATTGCAATTTAAAATCCAGCATTTTTAAATATCAATGTTGACTTAAGCGATACATAAATAAATATATTAATGAAAGTGTAAAAAAATCAAAAGTATTTAAATTTTTATATTCAAAAATTATTAATGAAAAGAAATTTATATTTAAAAAAGCAACAAATTAAATCTTTTATCTAAATTACCTGGAAAAGAAACGATTACTGAACACTAATGAAGGAACAAAATACTTAGCAGCTGATGAACTTCTTGCTAAAGGTTGGATAAAATTCTAGAAAGAGAGAAATGAAAAACAAGATTAAAAAATTCATAATTTCAAAGCACAGTCAATAGACAATACATCAGTCTTTTAGGGTTTTTTTTTTTTTTTTTTTTTTTGCTTATTTATATAACATTTATAACTTGCCAATTTTTATTCCTTTTGAGCTTGATGGAACATATTTCTTACTAGCATATTATATAATTGTTTTAAATTCATCTTAAAAGAATAAGCCTTGTACAATTTTATCAATTCCACAAAATTGCCCAAAATGCACCTAGAAAATATAATAATTTGCAAATAAGTTTTGAATAAAATGTTTACATTAACCTATCATTTTTTTAGTTCATAGCTAAAATATAAATACATGTTCAACCATTAGCAGCAAGTTATCACATTACAAATCCTTTGGTAATACAATTATTTCTATCTTCCATTATTTCTTTCCAACTTTATAAAAGTAAAATGCAATTAATTAATCCTCGCTGATTTTCTAAGAATTATTTTTCACTTCCAAAATGACTTATCTACCACTCACAGATTTATTAGAAAATACAGAAAGCAAACCTGAAAAAAAAAATGGAAATAGACTAATTTAATTTCAAATGAACTCTTTTCCATTTGGAAAGATCTAAGTATATTTTAAGATGTTTACAATAAATCCGACACTAATTAGTAAGGCCCAGTTATTTACTGTTACACATTAGATAAGATCTTTTTTTCCAAATTAAAAAACTATGCCACTCAAATTTTTGAATATTTTTCTTCTTAAAAAATTGAGAAGACAGAAGAAAACAATTTTTTTTTAAAATTATTATAAAATTAACAATTTCAGGATCAAAAGAAGAACTAAAGTTCTTTCATTCATTTCAAAAAAGAAAAAAAAAGATTTTTTTTTAGTTAAATACTTTCTATTTAAAAGATTAGAAGCCATGAAAAGAATGTATGCTTATCATAATTAAAAACAGATGTAATAATAAGTTATATACAAATGCGTAGAAGCACAGAAATTTTTTGTACTCCCACCAAGTACAAAACATGGATTGCCGTAAAAAGTTATTAGAATTTTCTATGAATTTTTTTAATTATCAGATATTAGAAGACTGCTATATACAATTTAAGTAATCAATACCTTATACAGTAGATTCTTGATAATTTGATTTTTCCTATAGTTGGAAATTTCCAAGACAAGTTAGAAATGTTAAAGAGAAAACAAAGTATTACATGCTGATGTTAGCGACTTTAATATGATATAAACAATATTCCTATGCAGATATTGAATTTCATTTGTGATATTTATTTAAAATTATTTCATTTCATATATTTTATGTAATAAATCACAATTTATTCTTGCTACTTATCTGATATTTATAGTTGTGGTTTTAAGAATTTTGCAAACTTAAGATGTGTACAATTTGAATCTCTTTATTTAGTAAACGGGTCAACTCATGGTTCACGGTTTCACAAATTTACAGCTTAATCAACATTTAAATGATTTACTTTAAGTAATTTTTTTTCTTTTCATTTTATAAAAACATATATGACATGAAAACTTAGAACTTCTTAAAATACATGTTTTTAATTTATTAAGAGTTATAACTTTCTTCATGTTTGTGTACAATATTAAGTACACAGGCTTTCAATGTTATTAAATACTAAAATAGTTAAGTGAATATTATAAAACAGAGAGGAACCTGGGGAATTATACTTGGCAAATTATTAATTGTATCCAAATATTTTATTACATATAAAATTTATAATTTTTACAAATTTAGTTATTTAACAGCAACATACAATTTGCCTGCAGACCCTCTTTAGTCCATCAACCGTACCTAGTCAAGTTAGAAATCTGTCATCAGATATTCATATTGAAAATACAATAGATTGATAAATTATATGATAGTCAAGCAGGTAATAGTAGCATGGTATGTTCAATTTAATATTAGCATTTCACTTCATTATATAAAAATGCAATACACCATAACATACATTAAGAAACTCTTTTCAAAAATATAATCAATGATTAATTAGTTATATGTAAGCAAAATGATAGATTTGTTTTGCACTCCTCTCATGGATATTTGCATAACTCAGAAAGAGTTATATGTTCCTTCTTTTCCTCCAGATGTTTATCCTGGTTCATTTCTTCACTTAATTTAAATGAATTTTGTTCAAAAATTTAAATATTTTTGTTCTTCAGCATATATAAGTTTAACTGAATGAGTTCTAAAGAACCCACCTTTACATTTTGCATTGTTCTTATAGTTGACAACTATCCAAAACAAAGTTAACTTCTATAACCAAATTACAATTAGAATTTAAAGTTAAGCATTCATATTATGACAGATGTTACAATGATTAAAATGGGAATAAAAATAATAAATACTGGATAGTAAAATTCTTAATTCTAAATAATATCGATATATTATGAAGTTAAAAAGTACCATAAATCCTTACAATAACTTTTCTACAAATCTAAAAATATTTATCAAAATAAACATACAATATTAGTAGTAATGGTTTTAAATTATCTATGCTTCCATAACATAAGCTCAGCTTTTTAAATTCATATTTATTATATCTCATTTAATATTTTAAAAAACTTTTGAACAATGGGATTATATGTTCAATAGAAATCTTATTTTATTTTAAATAAAAGCAATTACAGTATTTAAATCACAAGATAACACTATATTAAAGTGTTTGTTTGTAAAAGCAAAGCTTAGTAATAATGTCTAAAAACTGGAATGATTTCTTGTTCTGATAACTGATGCAATTATGGTGCAACCAATCAAGCCTTACAGTTAATTAAATTGAAATGTATCACTAATATTTTTAGAAATACTCAAAATCCTTATTTTTAATAAATACCACATTTACATATCTAAAATATGGCAAGCTCCTATTTTACTCCACATATCCTATCTTTTAAATAATTATATTTATTATAAAGCAAAAATAATATTGAATAACAATTTTAAATGACTGTATTTCTTTCAAAATATTTCAAGAGTTTAAAAAAAATTATGTTAGATAAATTACTGTGAAAGTGATTTCTCTATATATTTTTGTTTCAAATTGTTTAATCTGTTATTACAGTAAATTTTATTTTCAAAATGAACTATTGCATTTATTAAGAGAAAAAAAAAGAATAAAGGCAAAAAAAATTATTTATCTTTTCAATTCTGAAGTATTTATTGAAATTTATTTCAATTCTTGAAAAAAATAAATAGTTTCAAATAATTGTTGATAAGCAACAATGAGAAAAAACCTTGCACCTTGGAACTTTCATAAAATTTTAATATTACAGAAATAAAAACAATATATTTAGAGAAAATTTTTGAGGTCAGAAATTCAACATTCATTATATATTTTAAAAATCATGCTTTTAAACAAATAATAAATGTAATTATATTCTAATTATGTAGCAAAATTCACTTTCATTCAATACCGATTTCTCGAATACGTTTCCTATTTCCAACAAGCTTTCTTCTTTTTGCCCTCCCCTTGACTAATAATCAAATCAAGTTCCTTACACATATATCAGCTGGGTAAACATATATCAGAGAGTATTTTAACATATTTTTGACCTTATAAATAAATCAGTTGATTTTATATGAAAAAGATTAATTTAGCTTTCCAAGCAGTTTTTTTTTTTTTTTTTTCTAAAAGAAATAGTGAATAACTACCTTTCTATTCTCTATAAACCTACCATGGCTGAGCCTAAACATTAAGAGAATGAAAGACTTGATAGATTTAATTCCATGCGTTTACGAAAATATCCCCCAAAATATAAACGCTCATGCTCCTCATTTGAAAACAGATAATACAAAACAAATCATAACTACAGGGGAAGATTCTCTGTGATCATAACATAGAGAGTACAAAATGCTGTTGTGTAGAATTGAGATGGAGTTCGCATTATTTTAGAAATATTTAGTAAATAATAAAAGGACATTAAAAAAAGACTTTAAAATGTCTGATTTTATATTATAGCAATGCTCGATCGAGACCATCGGAATGCTAAATGAAAATTGTTTTTTAATAATTCATTGATTCTGAGCAACAATTATTTTAGCGGGAAATTTGTATTTTCTTCTCAGAAAAACAATTAGGTCAAGGATTAAAGGGTTAATGTCAGAGATGATGAATTATTATAAATAAGCACCTATTTGTGTATAAAAGCATGGTGTTGGCGAACTTAGTTTAACTGCATGGAATTGGTGAACTTCAGGCGAAACTGCCTGTCATCGCCGAACATAGCCAAATTTTCGATATGGTCAATATGAATCTTTGGCTGTTAAGCGCTGGTTGCACAAGTTTTCTATTTATGTTTTTGTTTGACTTTTAAAATAAAAATTAATGAAGTTATTAAATGTAAGAAATCGATCATTAATAGAGAAATATATATTTTTATTTACATTTTTTTTAATTTATGCCATTTTGTGTGAAAATCCGAAACTTCTTTCATATTAATGGCACCGAAAAAAATGTGTGCTTGTTACTAGAAAGAGGAGTTCTATAACTTTTGTTCTGAATATATAGTATATCAGAACAATACATATGTATTCAAGATCATCCATTTCCATAAACGGCCCAGATACAAAAAAAAAAAAAAAAAAAAAAAAGGGGGGGATCTAAAATTTATTTTCAAAAATAAAAGAAATTAAAATAAACACTAAACAAATTTTATAAAAAAAATGTTTCTATTTCAATACGGTTATTTTATGATGGATATCTTCTGTAGGACAGGACATATAACTTTTGATGAATTTATGGAACACAGCATCATAATTAGAAAATTTTAATAAATTACAATTACAACGATATTGAATATTCAACTCTAATGGGAGAACCTGCCTTCAGGCAGGTCCCCAAAAAGATTAACCATACCCAAGTTGGAATAATAATTGAGTATTTTTATTTCCAACTGTGTGAAGGTAGTGTTATAGAAAGGTGTTAATTATCACTGAAACAAATCACTAGGGTCAGCAAAAATCACCATATATAAAGGTCATTGGGAGCTTTAGGACTAAGTTTTTATCGCATCCTCTTGCAATCACTTTATTTTATTTTCCTTTACATGTTAGAATTTGTTTCATAGGTTCACCAGAAAAATTTCACAAATATCATTAAATATACCCATGTTATATAATATTTCTTTTTAAAAATTGAAACAAAAAACACAATTGAATATTTAGGTTTTAATTGTCATGGGAATTCTTCAGATCAAGAGGCTCAATTGCATGGCACCTTTCATGTTCTCTCAAATAAGCAGTCCTCTTCATTTTAATATACTGTGTTTTTCAATAAACAAAAGACTAAGAAAAATGTAGCTTCTCAATTTTCCAAGATTCCTACAGAATTTTAATTTACATTAAAATTAAATTATTTTTTTAACAGAAATAACTTAAAAACAAATATTTACAAAATAATCATAACAAATTATGTTAAGTAATGAAAGTTAAAATAATCATAAGATAGTACGCTTTCATTTCCAAGCTCTTCATGTTCTTTACCAAAGGAAAATAAGACTGATTTTGAACATAATATTTTTCACCCAAATTTTTAAATTTTTTGTTTGCATTTTGATTTTATAATAGTATTGATAATTATACATTGTAACTCTGAAAGTTCTTTTAAATATAATAAAGCAGAAAATAGCTACCTCCAACAATCAACTTTGTTGCCAATCATATTAGTAATATTTAGTTACATGAACTAATTTTATTAAATTAAGTTAATTACACATTATTCAGCTAAATATTAAATGTATATTTAAGGGAATTAACATTTACATGAAAAGTGTAATGTAGAGAAAGTATAAATTTGTGATCAAAAATGAATCAATTCTCTCCTCTAAAAAACATCAAGCATTTTGTAATTTAATTTCAAATCATAGGTGAGAAAGCATTTTCAAATGAAAAAAAGTAGAAAAGAATATATTTTATTAGGGTAAAAAAGGATAATGTCATAGATTATATTTAAGAATTAATTTTTTTAAAAAATTGTTAAAATGAGACTATATTATAATAATAAGATTGGTAAATTATAAAAAATGCATATATATTTTTAAATGAATGGTGAAATATAGAAGATTTTTTGGTGAAATTTTTTAATAGAAAAACTTACGATTTAAAGATTTTGATAAAAAAAATTATTTGATTTCCGTTTCAATATTTAAAACATTTTCAAAAATGTATTATAATTTGAGAAAAACTGCACAATGACCAAATTGATAATAAATTCGAAAATTCTGCCTAATTTTTAAGTAATAAATTTTTTTTAAAAATACCCAGAATTATATTTCCTATCTTTTAAATATGTCTGTGTCATATTTGGCAACTAGTTCAACCATCTACTTAGAATTAACAGATATGACACATTTATTCTTATTGTTATTACAGATTTCTTTCCAACTCAGATATTTTTTAAATATAGCACTAAAAATTATTTTCTATAAAATGTAATACTTTTAGCAAAAAGTATGGATTATCCCCCCCCCCTTTTTTTTTCTTTCATCAAATAATACTCATTTATTAAAATGAAAGGAAAAGGTAAATAATATTGTTTAATCCTATTAATTAATATTATTTTCTATAAAATGTAATGCTTTTAGCAAAAAGCATGGATTATTTCCCCCCTTTCTCCTTTTATCAAATAATACTCATATATTAAAATGAAAGGAAATTTGAGAAATGAAAAGGTAAACAATATTGTTTAATAATATATTGGAATAGAGAATTGGAGTAAAAAAAAAAATGATGCACTACACCAAAACTTCTTTATAAACTGCAGGGGGGAAAGGGTAGTACAGACAAATTTTTAAAAGAAATTCCTTTTTTTGGTTATTTATTTTGTTATATTTTTAATCAAATCCTTTTAAGTAATCAAACAATTATTTTCATTATAAAAATTAATGAGTATGTAGATTATTCTCAACTGATAAAGAATGTTAGATTACAACTCAAAGGCATATATGATGAGTAAAAAGCACATACATTTGAAATCTTCTAAGTTGCAAATGAAGTTTAAATTTGTTAACTTTAAGAATTCCTTCAGAACAATAGTTAATTCAAATTGTCAATAAATATATTATCATTAAAGAAGCTCTTTTAAATAGTTTTAATTGTAAAGCATTCTTTTTATAAAAATAAATAATTAAAAAAAGAATATTTTTATCCTTTTATATTAATAACAGGATTTTTTTTTTTTTTTTTTTTTTTTTTTTTTTTTGTAAATAAGAGCTCTGAAAGCAATTTAAAAAAAAATTTCTTGCAAACTTAAACAATTCCAAAATAATGAAATATTCCTTTAACAGGACTAGAATGAACGATTCTATATATATTTACATAAAAGAAAAAAAAAGAAACTTTCATTAAAAAGCATAAGGATTGAATATGACAATTTTTTTATAATGCCAGTTTTATGTATAACTTTTGATAATATTGAAATTTTTTATGAAATAGAAACTATAGTTATTGATTTTTTCATGTTTCAATTTTAAGAAACCGTCCGACTTGACTACGTACATATTTATTTATTTATTTACTGTAATGCCATACATAGTATTTTACTACAAATTGCTTTATCAGTCAAACTTGCATAAAAAATCAAGTTTTAACAAGACAGATCATATATATTAATATAATAAAGATCTGCCTTTAAAGAACAGATTATTTTCATGTTTGGAAGACAGCTATTTAATAAAATATAATTTCTAAATTTAAAAATAATGTAATGTAGCAGAATATAGCTAAATCTTAAAGTGATGAATGGTTTGATGATATAAATATAAAATTGAGAAGCACGCATGCTGATTTACAAAGTGAAGAAAAATCGTTAAATTTTGTAATGTGAATCAAATAAAAGAATTAAAAATGAACAAAAATGTCAAAAAATATCTTTATTGTTATGAAACTTCATTTTGGCCACATACAAATGACGTTTTTTACAATGAACCCAAATTAAGATACATATAAAATTAAATACAGTCAGTGAGTATATACTGCATTAAAAAATGACATTTTTATAAATTAATTCATATAACTTAAGCAAAAAAAGTATAAGGCAAAGTTTTGTATAAAAAATAATGACTGCAGCAAAGTATAAAAAGAAATATTCAGTTTTTCCGAAATATCTGCACTTAGTGTTTTAGCACTTTTTAAAGTATCTGTAATGGAGTTTAGAATATTTCAATATGATACAAAATGGAATTTAATGTACTTGTATAAATTGATACTGGATTCACAACATATATGCATGACACAATCTTTTGTAAAAAATTTAAATTCTTCAACACAATTAAAATATACTCAATTATTTGAAAAAATGCCTGTAGAAATTTCATCCTTGAATATAACCCACACGGTTTATCTATCGGAAAATTATTTTGAATAGCTAACTTGAAAAAGTATATAATATAGAATTTTGGCATTTAAGCTTAATAAGAATTAATTTTTAAACTAAGGAATTTTGAGAAAAGGATGATATATGTGAAAAAGCTAACAAATAAAAAATTTCACGTGTTAGCTTTTAACAATTTTAATCACAGAAACAAAATTTGGGAAGACATTAAATTTTTACAGAATTTACCTTAAAAGAATTTTTAAGAAAAATTGTCTGAAGCAATTATTAAATTTTCAAGCAGTTAGTTTATAATTCTATTATACCTTTTTGGTATTTTTCATTTGTTCCAATCAGTTTTAAAAAAATATTCCTAAAATAAAAAGAATGATTGTCTAAAATAAATCTGAATAAATGAATATACAGAATATCTCTCCAACAATTCAGCAAAATGTTTTGATATATATAAAAAAATATTTTCATCAAGATTTTAATTCACTAAGTTTGAACTTTCATTAGTTGAAAGGTTTTCCTCTCTTAACACACACATTCTATTTTTGTTCTTAATATGCTGAAAAAAATTTATAGCTAAATGTAATGCAACAAGCAAAGTAATAAAAATTATATTAATGTAGTAATAAAAAATTCAGTAGGAAATTCATAATCCATTGCCATTTCTACATAATTATGAAATATCAACTTCATTTGAGAAGTAGTTAACTTCTCTACTATCTACAGCAAATTCACAAAAAGATTTTTAATGTAAAAGTAAGATAATACTTTTCTAAATAATGGAAAAATTTCAATATAGTTAATTATTTTGATCAGTTAATTTCTTAAATAATAAAATATCTACTGAAAATTTTATTATCATAAACAGAGAAAATAAACAAAAGTGTTCTTATACTCTTTCTTTTAACATATGCTTTCATAACATAGAAATAACATCTTTAATCTATAATGGAAATATATTTTACAATAAATAAATTATTTAAGGTTATACATCATTATTAGTCACAATTGTATTTGCTTCATCACCTGGGAGAACAAAGACAAACTGAGAAATATCTTGACAGTTATTTGGCAACACAACTGATAAGACATTTTGAGAAGTGCTAATTGCAAATTCAGAGACATCTTTTCCTCTGCCAATATCAATACATTCATTTAATCTTTTCAAAACTGCAGTCAATGATTCTTTTGGTAAATTGCATTTATTTTCTTTAATTATTTTATATACATCATGGGACTTGTTTAAAATCTCTTCAAGAAGATCAGAAACCTTGTCAGGAATGACTGAAACATCTCTGTTCTCCTGTTCTTCAAAATCATCTGCCATAGGAGAAGGTGGAGGAGAAAAATGTGGTGTTAAAAATTTCCATACAACTGCATGAATGTGTGGGCACATATTAGCATTAATCACACTATGTATGCAACTGCAAGTATACATGTGCACGCAAATATCGCATTCATTACATCTTAAACTGCAGTGTTCAGGGCATGACTCGAACTCTCTCATTACATATATATTTTGTTCCTCTTCTTCACCTTCAATGAGCCATATTTTATCAGACAATGAAGTAATGCGTTCACTGGCAATTTCCAAGCCCTCATTGTGACACATATTTATCGCCTCAATTGCCAATTCGGTCTTTTCATCATCCAGTATATTACATAAGCGATCTAGCACTTTGTATTTCACTAACTTCATTACAACAAAAAGGAACTTGTCCAGTCGCTTTTTCCTACCCTCTCGGCAGCAAAATTGAAAAGTTCTATGAAGAACTTCAAGCTGAATGTTTGTACTCAATGGAATATCTTTGCGATAACAATAGGCCCACAAATGTACATTCTTACCATATCTTTGACTGATAGATATTCCCAAGTTTCTAGAGTTAGGATCAGCTTTTAGGGTTTCAACAAAGTTTCTAAACATGGATTCAAATACATTCACATTCTGACATTCTAAAAGACTTCTCACAGTTTTGTATGCTTCAGCTTTCTTTATAACATTACCCCTAAAAACCTTCAATTGAATTCGAATCCTGTTATCTACATACCACATGCACCAAAGCCATTTGGAATCATCATCCATTATATCTTTCCAAGATTCAAACATAAATATGTCACTATCAGACATAAAATATTCAAAGGACAAAGCTCCAGTAGACTCCTTAATAGACATGAAAAACTGAAGCATGACACCCCTGTCTACTTTGTTGCTGAGACAGAAAGCAACTGGAAAGGCATTATCACTATCATCCATAATGATAAGAACATTAAGATA
>JAPMOR010121622.1:0-26131 GCA_026543865.1 Argiope aurantia | reverse complement strand
TTTATCCCCCTCCCCCGTCTACAAAACGCAACATTCGTAAAGTTATTCCTTGTATATTTTTGGCGTTTAAAAAAAAATTAGGCTTACCATTTTGTATAAAGATAATTTAGATATTAGGTTTTTAATTTCTCGTATACGTAGTATAGAGTAGTATAAATCTCCACGTTTGAGATATCCCTGAGTTCGAAAAAAATATTTTTGGAAAATGTCCGTCTGTCTGACTTTTACAAATATAACTCGAAAATGCTTTCAGCTAGACGGATGAAGTTTGGTCTTTACACAAAATTGGCAGGTTTCTATGGGATTTTGAGTAAAATCTGTTCTGAGATTTTTTTTTTGTCCAGTTATTCGAATATAAGTTAGCACGATAACTGCAAAACGAAGAGAGCTAGAGAGATAAAATTCAGTGCACAGATTTAACTTTATTTTGACCGTCTGTCTATCGGTACTTTCAGAAGCACGTAAACACGATAACTGAAAAACATAATGATTTAAACATCAAATTTGGTACGGGATTATGTGACTACAAGTGCTAATTAATTTTGAAACTAATGAATTTTGGGTTCAATCGGATGAGAAAAATTTGTCTAAAACACAAATATGATTGTTGGATACTGCAAACGTCATGCCAGGAGTTAGTCGCCAAATAACTCGCCAAGGATGGCACGACATGTCCAGAAAAATGCTAAATTCCTGGCAAAAGTGAATATATTGTACGCCAATGCCTTGTAAGGTCTGACATGGCAAGTTTATTAGAGAGTATGCGGAAAATTTTCGGAAAGACCACACCCACTGTTTTTTTTTTCCTTCTTCTTTCTCCGCGAAGATACTGTATTCATTTCTATTGAATGTAATCCTCTATTAAATGTGTATTCTTCTGGCTTTCGTAATATTTATCATTTAAAAACTGCTGACAAATGTTAATTAAAAGCGATTAATATACTAATTTTTAGAAATCTTAAGAGTTCCAAATTTACATTGCCTTAGTGCCGCCTAAGAATTCAATCCGTTTCTGCAGGGGGTTCCTGCCTTGTCGGTAAATTAAGTAAAAGAAAAAGATACATCAGATAGAATGTACAACGCATAGGTAGGCAGGTTTATTGGAATACAAAGTCACCATAGCATAACACAGCTGTATCAATAATCATAAGCAAGGAGTGTACTAATGAGTAATGATCCAGGCCGTTAGTTTTTAAGGCCATTCGTTTTTAAGTACTCCAAGCAGTGATGGATTTCGCAATCTTGAGACTCTAGGTAATGAACACTAAGAAACTATTTTTAATAAATTATCAATTGAGTCACATTTTTCAGAGGAATTTTAGGTTATTCAATATATTATTGAATTACATACATTTCATTTAATAGCCAAGTGTGACACTTCAATCAATTAACAAAGCGATCGATTCCGAAGTAAGGTCAATTTAAATGCATAAGAAAAGGGGCAAAAGCGATGATTATTAATTATCTATTTTCTTACTTACGACTAAATATGATTATAAGAAAATAGAGGATTATTATAGGGAAATAATAAACTACAAAAAAATAATAATAACATTGAAAATTATTAATTTACTGGATTTGCTTAGAGCAATGCAACATAATCAGTATCATTAATAATTAATATTCCAATATGTTATAGATAAATAATTATTAATACTTCAAATTATTTCATAATTATATGCTTTGTAGTCCTAATGTTTTATAATTCTAGGAATTTGGAATGGTTTTTATTCATATATTTCTTTTATTTGACAATCACGCTAATGCCTTTTTTATCGGCCTATCTACGCCCCTATTTCAGCCTAACGACCTAGGCTGCTGTCTCAATAGAAACCCTCCGATATTCCCAAAATTTTATAAATGGTACCGTGTACTACATGTCATCATCGCATTTGTCTTGATTATTAAGACTATTAATCTTTAGCTTCTAATAGCGGGGAGAAGTATATATCTATATTATATACAAAGGGTGTTCAAATGAAAAGGCACGAAACGTAACAACGTAACCGTTAACATATTTGCCTATGTCGCTATGGGAGAATGTAGCGAAACATCTAGGCATGCGATTGGAGTTTCCGGCGTAGATCGGAGCATGCGCGGGAGAGAGCAGAGGCTCTTATAAACAGTGCCATCCAATTGAAGTCCAAGGTCCGCTATTTGTTGAATTCCTCAAGCACAGAAGAACCATTATCTCCGATCTTAGACACTTCGAAGACTAAGCAGGCCCATCAAGAACAAAAGACCAGTTTTTCTCACGAAGGGTGTAGTTTTGCTCCATGAGTTTTAGTTTTAGTTATATTAACGTCCCATTTGAAGCAACACTAGGGCTATTTTGGAACGGACCTCGTAATTTTGAACCGTGGTCAGATGACGAGGACGACACCTGAGTTGGCACCCCCTCTCCACACCACACCACACAAGCGGGAGGACGTTTGGTCAGGACGGATTTAATGTGCAACAGACCCCTTTACACGACGGTTCTTCGGTGGAATCGGGTCTCGAACCTGAAACCCTCCGGTTTCGAAACCAAGACCTTACCACCAGGCCACGGCGGCCCTGTTCTGCTCCATGATAACGCGCTTCCACACGTCTCCAGGATCACACACGCAGAACTGGTCAAGTTCAAGTGGGAGCAGCTCGATCATCCTCCCTACAAACCGGACATGTCGCCCTGCGATTTTCATGTGTTTAGTCTCCTGAAAAAACATCTGAAAGGGAAGAGCTTCAATTGGGACAGCGAACTCAAGGACGCTGTGAATGACTGGGTCTCGTCACGAATTCCAAGCACAGGAATTCTGGGAACAAGGAATCCTTCTGCTCGTTAATCAATGAATTCGTTGTGTTCAAAAAGTCTTCATTCATACCCACATTGTCGTTTCGTACTTTTTCATTTGAACACCCCTTGTATAATAGGGGGCTTTGCTTCTTGCTCGGGTTAGTGGGGGTTCTTGAGGGTTTGATTCCCACCCTCCAAGCAATAAAAGTAAACGGAAACATGAACAAGAAAGCTCATTTCCAAATAAAAAAAAATATTTTAGTATTTTAGCCGTAATTAATCAGAAGAAATTTCATAATTTTAACTTTTTCGACAGGAATGAAGAATTAAATCATGAAAAAAAAAGTGAAACAAATTAAATGAGAACTTTCTTAAATCGTTAAGTCCTTCTTCGCATTTTTCATTCATCTGATAACGCTAGCGCTCCATTATTATACATTTTTTTTAAAAAAATGCAGGGTTTTAAAAAAAAATTTCGTACCTCGGAAAACGTTAGCAAACCGGAAAGCTCTCATTCGTGTTGCCACAAAGATGTGTCTAAAAGTAGAATTAATAAATAATATTGTTTTAATTAAACCTTTGCTTTTCCTTTTTCACCATCTTATCATCAAGTGCAGTATAAAATTTTCTACGACGTAGTAAAAATTCATTAAATATTTCAAACAATACTGGCAAAACAAACCTCAAATGTCATGGGTCATGCGATTCGTTATCCACCAATCAGAAAGAGAATAAAACTCAATATTTACTTATTTTTATAATACTATATTTTATAATGTTAACGTACGTGGCGCATAAATCGCTTTTATTAGAAATTGTCAAATAATAAACTGCCAAATGTTTAAAAAAAATAAATTATCCGAACGCTTTAGACTGCATCAGTGAACGTATTTACAGTTATATTTCGTTAACACTTCGCTAATTAATGGATCTGCAAAATATTATTTGAAATGCTCTGGATACGGTTCACCAGAAACTATTCTCTCCGAGAAATTCAGAGATGTAAAAAAAAAAAAAAATCTTCGAAAAAGATTTAATTTAGTACGAAATAGGCTTAATCATTGCCAGATGAATCAATCATTGGTATAACTTACCTATGGAAATCGATAATCATATCTTTCAAAACTACTATTTCACAAAAATAGTTTCTGTTTCACTATAAAAAGAAATCCCTTTTAATAATATCAGTTTAATCTCTTATAATGTCTTTTAAATACATTTTGAATTTAATTTTTACTGTTATGAGGAAATTCAAACGCATTCAATAAAATATTCACACGCATATTTTCACCAATGTTAAGATTTATAAAAAAAAAATAAAAAAATGTTTTGTTTGGATATCAATTCCGAAGAAGGATGTTAATTACCGCTTTTATTTCGTAGAATATATGCTTTTTAATTTTATACGCGCTGTAATTTATTCTGATATATTCAGTTAAATGTATGTTTCTCTGTTTTATCAAAAAACAAATTAAAAAAATGCATTCCATATTAATATTTAACAATCTTTCCCCTCAAAAAATAATCTGGGCAAAAGTCAAAAATCTGGTTGAGCAAATGGATCACCAAAGACGACTAGTAGATTTAAAACATAATGCATATTTTTATTTAATCAATTTCGAAAGAAACTTGTTTGAAATGACACATTCATTTTTGTTGCCAATCAAAATGATTGCATTGCCTTTTAAAGAATTAAACACCTCAATAAAAAAATCTAATTAGTTTTTAGATGGTAAGAACATTAAAGGTCAATGTTATTATTACCACTGAGGTTTAATATTCTAACGCTATACAAACCCGTTTTAGTATTCTACGCATTACTATCTTAATTAAGTATTTTGGTATTCTGTACATAACGTATTTTAACTCTTCTAGTCTCTTCTATTCGCTAAATGAATACACAGGAATTCTAATAACTGAGTATACTAAAATAAGATACTAACGTATGGCAGATTTCCAACAGCAAATTTATATTTCTGAATATAACCATTGTGCTCCTCACTATATAAGCTAAATAAATCATATTCATGACGACGTAAAAATATAACTTTGATTTTTATATAAAAAAAATTTCTAGATCATTTTGTGTAATTTTATATGTAAAATTGTTATGAATTGAAAATTTTCGTGCATCATTTGTCGCAAACTATATACGTAAAATACTCGAACACGCTTTGAGCTAAATGGATGAAATTTGGATATAGTCTAAAAAGTCTACAAATTTGGTAATAATTTTTTAGCAAAATCCATTCAGAGGAAATCTGTCTGCCCGACTTTGTAAATATATGCAAACACGATAATTATAAAGGAAAAAGAGCTAGATGGATAAAATTCGGCACACAGATTTAACATCTAATCACTTATCAAATCTTGAACCAAATCCAACACTGTGTCGATTTGTACATTGAGAAGCATTTAAACGTGATAACTGAAAAACGCAATAACTTAAATATATCAGATTACGTATGGGATTTTGTGACTACAAATGTAGTTCTATGTCAAATTTCTGTTTCAACCAGTTGTTTTAAGAAAGCGTGTAAAACAAATTCACCTTTATTAGAGAGTACGCGAAAAAACTTCTAAAAGACCACTTCCGTTTTTTTTTTTTTTTTTTTTTTTTTTTGTGTGTGTGTGTGTGTGTGTGTGTGTGTGTGTGTGTTGACGATTATATCATGTAGTTATTTATTAGACGAGAAAGTAACGTTTCATAGCAATCAAGTTTGTTTGATATCATTCGTATACTTTTATAATGCACACATTTTCAATGAATAAAAAAAGTTCTATAGTTTATTTATTTGTAGCAATCAATGATTGAAATGTCAAAAGACTAAAAAAAAAAAAATTCCTCTTGTCCCTTTATGGCACCGACCACATTTTATTTTTAATTTTACGTTAGAAAAACGTAACAAACCGTTGAAACTGCGACTTTTATTTTTCTTATCACTTTTATCACTCGAGTGTGACTGATAAGGGGGGTTCTGCTTTTTCAGATCAGATAAAAGCACACTTGAAAACAAATCTTATCTGACTGAACATGAAATCTACTTTTTCCGATTGGTGAAAAAGTTGAAAGCTCTCAAGTATCTAATTATTTATCTTGTTTTTTTCTTCTTCCTTATATTACTCCTATTATTCAAGACAGTATGTGAATACGGAAGTTTTGTTTATCTACAGGTTCCTGCCTATCTGTACATCAATATGATTTGATAGGTTTTGTTCCTACAGGGCTCCACACGCAGTTTTGATTTCATAAAAAGTTTGTTTTTTTTATTAAAAAAAAATGTTAGTTTCATTTTTTGTAACAAAACAGCAGGTATGGTCTCTAATAAAGATGTTACTTCAGAGAACGATTTGTATGGCACAGACGTACAATAGTTACGAAATATTAACCTTCAGCATGAATTTAGCATTTTTACTGAATCAACCGTGTCATTCTTGGCGAATATATTTGGCGATTAATCCTTGGCACAAGGTTATTAGTATTTGAAATTCGGATTTGCGTTTCAGAAGCTTTCTTCCTCAGCAGATGGAAATAAAAATTTGACATAAAACTACACATGTCACAAAATCATACACCAAATTTAATCTATTTAAATCTTTGCTTTTTTGAGTTAACACGTTTATTATGTTTTCTGGAGGTACAGACCGAAAGAGGATCAACCCCTAGATTGATTTGGTTCAAATTTTAATTTGTGTCTTCACTATAAATGTTGAATCTGTGTACTGAATCTTCATCCATCTAGCTTTCTTCGTCTTGTAGTAATTGTGCTAACTTACATTCGAACATCCTCTGAACAGATTTTGTGCTGCTCCAAAACAGAATGTGTTTTTGGAACTCTGGAAAGTAAAGCTTAAAGATCCGCCAAAATCAAGAATTCGAATTTCTCCATACTTTTTATTCGAGAAAGTAATCGAGGGTCATAATGTGTTAAAATAATATTTTTTAAAAATTTCTAACTGTAGTTGCAAGTTTTATAACAATATTTTGGGATAAACGGCTTAAAATAGACAAAAATATATTTTTAGACATATAAAGCGAAGGAAAGGACAAAAGATACACCATCTTTTTAAAAATAACATCTCATCCTTTTCTTATTTCAAAATATTAACGGGACCCGGTACCCTGCGTGTTTCGGAAAATCGACAGATATATCGATTTTTCAATTTTGAGTGAAAAATGTTTTGACTTATTAATTTGAAAATTTCAAAACCATTGGACAAGTATTTAGTGAGATATAGAGTTATTTCGTCAAATTTGATACCAGGCGCCACACCCACTTCCAGTGTTTACATAAAAAAAAGCAGGACAACTGTTTGATACAAAAAAGATTAAGTATTTTTTTATATAATTTTACTGCTTGCGCTTTTCTTTTGGCTGAATTTCTCACTGTTTATTTTAATCATCTTCAAAATGACTCATTTCGCTTCAACTTCAATCATATGGTTTAGAATTTTTCTGCTGTATTAATAGATATTTAATAAATAAATAAAAACTGTACATCATTTAATAAATATTTTGACGAAAATTTTTTTTGTCGAACAAGAAAAGTGAAAATTTTCTAATTTTTTCTAATAATCCCTACATATGATAACGGTCATTATTAAATACGATAATAATCATATCTTAGGACTTACAAATGCCATTTTATTGCTCTGAGAATTTAAAAAAACAACAACCCAGATATGAACTACTTTTATTGCAATTTTTTTGTGTTAAAAACTTTAAAACTGCTCATCACGTTTTTTTTTTTTAATTGTGTTTGTTTTAACCTGTTAAAAGTAAATAACATTTTATTATAATTGCATGAATTTTTTTCTGCCCCCTCTTAAATGTATGCTTAATAGATTAGGAATGGATTTTTAAAATTTTTCATTAGAATTTTTTCTAAAATTGTTCAGAGTGAAAAAATCTTATATATTTCCAAAAAAATTTTTACAAAATTTTGACCAACCTTTTTTTTTTCTTTTCTTTTTTTTCAGAAACTAATTAAACATTAAAAACCGGATCACTAATTCTGTTTAATACAGTGTGAGATCCCTTAAAAAAAATTTGGGAAAAAAATGAAGAAAAAGGGTATTATTTTTAAAAATTTAAAAAATATTTGAATTTGTGACTTTTGAAACTGAAAAATATTTTAGTTTACATCTATCAAAAAATTTACAAACATTTTTGGAAATTTGGGGAGACAAATTTTTTTGGTATAGAGTCCCCCCCTTAAGAATAACGTATTTCATTTTATTTATCACAGAATTCTTGTCATTTTTAACCCCTTCAGTACATTTGACGAGCGAGACTCTTCATACACTTATTTTTCCTAATTTATGGATGACAAATCTAATTCGTCATTCAAACTAGAAATTTTTTTTTTTAACATGAACGTTCCTGTTCATGCATGGTAAGAGTGATTAGTATTAAACGCAAGAAGCCGTTTCTTCTAGATATAGCTAATTAATATGTATATCACATCACTCAAACAACTGAATTCTCTTAAAAAAACAACTGACTTTATATGCCATTCTGCGCACCAGCAAATTAAATCCGTTCCAAACGTAAGAAATATTTCAAATAAATCTGTTCCTGAGGGGTTAAGCAATAATGCATGGTGATTACAAACCTGAATCAGCATCTAATGTAGATAAATAAATATACAAACTAAATAAGATAATTACCCTATAGATTAATGCTATAAATTAAATGAATTAACCCCAATTAAATGTCAAGCAAGAGCTATCAATCTTTCCTTCTTTCCTTCAAGCCGGAGATCTTGAGAAAACCAGCGGAAGTGATCGCCCCAAACTTTACTTTCATACTTTCTAATAAACATATCATGCCAGAAAAAGTCTTTCATGGCATTGGCGCACAATAATTAGGAAATACTAACTTTTGGCGCGAAATTAGCATTTTTACTGAATTATCGAATCATCTTTGGAGGTCTTCATTTGGCGATTAATCCCTGGCATGCGGTTAATAGTATCCAAAAATCAAATTTGTGTTTTAGATGTGTTTTTCTCAAACGATTGGAACAAAAATTTGATGCAAAACTGCACTTGTAGTCAAAAAAATGCCATGCCTAATTTGATATATTTAAGTCACTGTGTTTTGAATTACCGTGTTTATATATTTCTAAGAGCACAGACAGTCAACCCCTTGTTGGATTCGGCTCAAAAGTTGATAAGTATCTACACTATAGATGTTAAATATGTATACCGAATCTTATGTATCTAGCTCTTTCCGTTTGGTTATTATCCGAACTTATATTCGAATAGCCAGACAGACGGACTTCCTCTGAACGGATTTGACTCAAAATTTGATAAAAATCTACAAATTTATTGTAAAGACCGTTTACCAAATTTCAACCGTCTAGTTCATAGCTTTTGAATTTACTGTCACAGGCAGACAGACGGTCATTTTCCAAAAATGTGTTTCTTGAACTCAGGGAAGTCTAAAACGTAGAAATTCGTCCACATTTTGTTCGAGTTTGAATTCGAATTTGCTGACGATTACTATATTTTCACTATACTAAATATACGAGGGAAAAAACAAAAACAAAAAAGAATCGTTAGAAAGAAAAAGCAAAGAATAAAATTTATAAAAAAATTCATTCGATATTATTTTAAAATTCAAAGACTTTACGAGACTTTATTTGTATCATGAGAGGTCTCAGAAACTCTTCGCATCGACGTTTTGTTTCCGACAATCCAAAAGAATGCTTTGTTTTAGGCGACACCATTTTTACACAAGTAAAAATTGGGGGGGGGGGGGGGGATTGTTTCGATGATCAACAGAAAAACTCTACGATCTAAAAATAGACTGAAATAGCTTCACTTTCATTTCAAAATAATTTTTTTAAAACCCAGTGGCTAATTTTGAAGCTAACTGTATTTCTTTCTTGTAAATTCTCCCTCAGTTCGTAACTCTTACACAAAACTCACTTCGTTTTTTGACACAAGGAGATGCCATTTTTCTCTAAAGAATTTTTTTAATACCGCTATTGTGTTTCGATACATTAAAAGTCATTCAACTAAAATGTATATTGACAAAAACTTTTACACATATTTTTACCTTCCCGTACAAGAAAATTTTGATTTTGAGGTTTCGATACCTCTCCGAGTTCGAAAAACACATAGTTGGAATTTTGTCTGTCAGTAGGTGAAGATGTTAATTCAAAAACATGCTTTGATCTAGATTGATGAAAATTGGTATGTAATTTTTTCCCCATGAAATCTGTAGATTTCTTTCAAATTTTGAACCAAGTCATTTCACAGGCAGTTTGCTTGCTCTTCTCTTCGATTGCAAAAGAACTCAATAACTGACAAACGTAAAGAGCTAAATGGATAAAATATGGTGCACAGTTTTAGAACCTATCGTTCATTGCCACTCCATGTCAATTTTTGAATCCATTATCCAGTTAAGTGTTTATCAGTTTTGTACTTTCGCGAGGTTGCAAACGCGATAACTCAGAAGCGCAAAGATTGTGAGAAATGAAATTTTGTGTGTGGTCTTGTTATTGAAATTGTAATTCCTTGTCAGATTTTTGATTCAACAGGTAGAAATATAAGCTCTCAAAATATTGGGGGATTTTCTTCTCTATATCACGAAGCACAAAATGCTTACGTGTTAAAATCTAAGTCTGAATAAAAGTCTGAGTACTCGTGGTGTTTACATCCTTGCTCAAAGTCCACCCCATTTTTCGAGGAGGTTGAAATAAGTGAGAAAAGTTTCCGGATTTGACTAGGCGAAGTCATTTTCCTCTTAATATCATACGCCACTGCAAAACTCAGGGAACTAAAGTATATATGCAGATATAATACGGTTTTTTATAACATTTTTGGTCTTTTAATCCAATGGCTAATTTCTGAAAGCCCTGCATTTCTTATCTAAAAAAATGTTTGAACATTTTTAACATGAAATTGCAATACCATTGTGACGAAAGATTTTCCTATAGCAAATTCAGTTATTTGTTGTGTTACTAAAGAAAGAGTACCCTCAAACCTCAACTGACCGTAATAGGATTACCTGAAATAGTTCTGAAATCACCTATTCAAAACAAAACAATGGAAGTAGTCACCCAAAACCTTTCGCAGACTTTCTAATATACTATTACCCCTCTCCAACTCAAGTAGTCATTTGATTAAAACAAAAAATCTTGATTCGTCGTTTGATGTGCTGACTACGTGTGAGTATTAAATACGATATTATGAAACGAAGTAAGAATCATTAAATGTTTTTTCATTAGTGTTTCCACAAAGCAAGTTCTTTCAATGGTTTAGTTTCAGTATATTAACGTTCCATTTTAAAGCAACAATAGGCTAATTTTGGGACGGACTTCATAATTTTGAATCGCGGTTTGATGACGAGGATGACACCCGAGCTTTTTTAAATGGATTCTATTGCGTTTTTAGAAGGTGGAATTATTTCTTTACATTCATTTCCGTCATCATATAAATCAAGATAATTTTTTTTTGTCCATTCATCAGCTGTGTATAATTTAAAAGTCATCTTCAAATTACCACAGTTCTCTTATTTATCGAAGACTATCTTTACTCTTAAAAAAAATATCAGACTTCTTCAACAACGAAAGTGACGTATAACTGAAGGCTTTGCTTTGCGTTAGCGAATCATTTCAATGCATGCAAATGAATCGCTAACGTGCTATAAATGGAAAGTATAAAAACAATGCTTTACTATATATTGGTATTGGCTCTTATATATAACAAAGGAAAAGTAATTATAATCATTTTTAAAAATACACCACTGTAACTGAATCACGGGATTGGTCTTTCCGAAAATTTCTCACATACTCGCGAATAAAGTCCCTTCCCCGATAAAATTGTGGATTTTAGCAAGGCCGGGAATACCTTAGCTGGCATTAGCAAAGAATACATACAAAATATCGATATTTGATGAGAATGTTGCGTTTTTAATTACCTACTGTGCGATCATTGGCGATTAATCTTTAGCATGCGATTAACCATTTGCGGTAGAAAGAAATTTTCAAATAAGCGTTGCCAAAACAGTCCGCAATAACTCGAAGCGAGGCCACAAAGTATTATACAAATCCGACAAAAAAAAATATCTTCTAAATAAATTTTTTCGCCCTCAGACTGCTTTCCTGTAAACTGCGTCCCTGCACACAATCTCAGTCGACGGGTCGCGAACATCATTTTTACTTCTTTGACCTGCTGACGTGTGTATCTTGTCATTGGCGATTCTATGACAAAAGCATCTAGACGTGCGTGACATGCTTTTTCACCGCAAGGGCTTAATACAAAAGTACCAGAAATCAAATATGTATTTTGAATATATTTTTCCTGGCAGATTGAAACAAAACAAAAAAAAAATGCGAAAGTACGAATGGACAGACAGTTGACCCCTCGTAGGAGTTGGCTCAAAATTTGATAACGATTCATAATTGTGGTATTATTAGGTCCATTTACGAGATTTCATCTATCTAGCTCAAAATGGTTTTGAATTATCGTATCTCGTGGATGTTTTTGATACGTGGTAATTCCTACAAAGTTAACGGTCGAATTTTTTGCCAATTAAAACACTTTCACTCAGCCTACTTTGTTTACGAGAAAGTAAAAAGACGTACTATTTTGAATGAGTAAATTCCCGAACACCAAATCCCGGTTTAGTTTAGTTATATTAACGTCCCGTTTTAAAGCAAAACTTGGGCTGTTTTGGAACGGACCTTGGCCAGACGACGAGGACGACACCTGAGCTGACACCTTCCCTCTCCACACCGCACTAGAGGGAGGATGTTTGGCCCTGACGGATTTAACGTGCAACAGGCCCGCTTACACGGTGGTTCTTTGGTGGAATCGGGTCTCGAACCTGAAACTCTACGTCTCAAGAGCCGAGACATTACCACCAGGCCACCGCGACCCACACGAAATCTCAGAGCCATGAAAGATGAATTAGAAAAAATCAAGAAATTGTAGAAATAGTGTTGTGGGCAAATACTGGCTTAGTCGAACAGCTTGAAGCAGATGTTGTGGACGATAGAGTGATAGATGACAACGGTTTTAGAGTATTGGTAAGATTCAAGTTAAGATTTTGCTTTTCTTCAATTTAACCCAATACAGTATATAAATACTTTGCTTTTTTTCTATATCAAAATTAATAGTGACCGTTGTACTAACTGCAGTTTATCATACACAGTAATTTAACAGTTTTTTAAAACCCTTGCATAACTAATTCGTCTCAACCGGCCGTACTAATTGTATGCTAGTTTGCCAATTTTGTTTCAAACGAGGGATGAAGGCTGTAAAATGAGGACAGTATTGGTGATAACTTGTTTTACATCACGCATTTTTCGTTTGAAACAAAACCAGACCGCCAGTATAGAATTTGCATGGCCGGTTGGACCGGATTAATAGGAAAGAGCTGAGGAAAGTACAGTTATATGTTATTTTAGACTGCCGATATATATTTTATATATATATATATATATATATATATATATCTTTTATAACTATATAATATTAATTATATATCAATACCTTTTGTTTCGGAGTAACATAAATTACAATGCATGCGTTATTATTTTAGGTAGCCCAAAAATTTATGGAACAATGCAATGAGTCAACACCAGATGATACCCTTTTAACGAAAAATGATGCTCGAAAAATTGGGAGTGACAAAAGAATCAAATATTAAGGAGTTTTTTTTTTTTTTTTAAATCAGTAATTCATATTGCGATAAACCATTAGCAAGCATATATTTAATATTCTTACGCTTTAGGATTGCAATAAGTATATAATAAAAAACATAAATATAACATACAAGGAGAACTTTGAATTCATTCTACTCTCAGAACATTTCGAAATTACACACTAGAATCAGATACGAAATAGTAGAGGCTTAAATGTTTGAGGGGTGGGGGGATTCGCCATTCGAAACATTTTTCCTCTTTAGTTCGGTTAGCCGACAATGCATGGTATTTGCAATGATAGAGAATGATTGACATATAAAATATGGTGTCATGAAAATGTCTCCAAATGTATTCAGGCCCCCAGAATATCGGAAATCCAATCAGGTTTAATTATAATATGATATTTATCAATTTTCTGCAGCAATAACTAAGATAAATCTTACTGTGCTTTACAAATCTTGTAATGCAAGAAATATCAGATAAAATTGAAATTGAGATTAATTACCTAGCCAGCTAGCTATTTCGATGTTTGTTACATAAACAGACAAAAGGGAAAATTACCAAAAAAAATATCATTTCCTATTCACATTCACATAAAGATTAAAGAAAATATAAATAAATTAAACTACCTATTTTAAAACAGGAGAGCTGAGAATTCACACAACATATAACTCATATGCAATTTGGTGCAAAGTAGATCCGAAGAAATGTGTAACCAGAAAAGTCAACCTGCGGAATATTGAAAAATTAATGCATTTTTTTTATTTACCATATTAATTAAATTGAATTATTATATTAATAAAATCTTAAAAAAATACTTGAAAACGATTAAACAAATTAAATAATTTTTAGCGAAATTAGCATTTTTATGAAACTAAAAATCGTTAATATATCAAATAACAGAAATAACTATTTTAATATCTTATAAAATACAATTTAACAAGCGAATTACTAGAACTAGATTACAAATATTTCACCCTTGTTTCATTTTCTTACACTAAAGCAAATTCGTTGATAATAAAATTTAATTCTTTGGCTAATGTTACGATCCGGTAAGTAAAGCTTCTACTATGAAAAACGATTTTTTACTAATCTTATATCTTAACTAATTATTATTGTTATTATTTTCAGTCATCTGAAAGACTGAAAAACTAATCACCAGCTACTTTCGCTTCTTTCTACAAATGTGGTGTTAATTGATAAGGCCAATATTATTTTCTGAACAGTTACAAAATATAAAAACAATTCAAATAAAACTTTTTGTATAAATGTTGTAATGCTAAATACCAATGTTTGAATATTCATTTTTAACCCCAATGTATAATGAAGAAAATGTATACAGTTTTGACGTCTTAAATTCCATCAACTGAATCCGAAGTTAGAGATCTACAGTTCTGGCAACAAGACAGCACATCAAAGTTTATTAATCTAATTTGGCAACGTTTTTGGAGTTACCGTGTTCAAGTCAACGCGAATACACAGAACAAATGGTGATCTATTTTGCAAATTTAGGCAAATATTTTAATACGGGTTTCCAATTCCGATAATAAATTTTTTATTAAATTGCATCTACATAAATATTATATTTCATGACTTCTCACGTATATGGACTGACTTATAAACGGATTTCACGCAAATTTTGATAAAATTCTAAAATTTTGGTATTAATTCTACATGTTGAATACCAGTGCTCCAAGATCAATACGTTTTCGAGTTATGGTTTGACAAAGAGACATAATTCCAAAAATACATTTTTCGGTTTCAAGGAAGTCTGAAACGTGGAGATTTCATCGAAATTTCGAGGCCGAATTTATCGCTAATTACAATATTTTATCGTTCTGTACTTCGAATTGGGGAAATTAAAAACGTGTATACGACTCTATGACAACAAGGTAATGAAGACATCGCAAGTTCGAACACGGGTTAACTCGTGATGAATTCAAATTAACTTAATTTTCTCTATCTGAGAAGTTAAGGAAATGCAATTGGAATATGCAAATATCTATTCTCTTGCAACTGTCTCGTTAGATTTTAATTTAAGATCAAGATTGTATTTTTATTAAAAGTGTGCTTTAATACCTTAGGGAACAATGACTTTTTGCTACTAATAAAGCAATTTATATTCCAGTAAGCTGTTGATGTTGTACGATTAGCCATTCTTTGAAATAAAAGTAACTATTTAAATGTTTATAAATGAGATTTGCTATTTTTTTTTAACAAACTATAATAAAGAGATTGTTGAATTTGAATCTCATTTATCTTTAAATTATTATAGAACGGCAGTCTATAACAATATCTCTACTTATAAAAAAATAGAATATATGCATGTATGTGTGTGCTGTCACTCTCTTCACAGGCCAGACCGTTTAACCTACATCTATTAAGTTTGTATACTTTGAAAGAGAAAATGTGCAGTTAAGAGCGTTTTTTTTTGAAATTTTAATTAAAATTTCGATTAATTAAAAATGATCGAGATTTTTATACTTTTTTTCCCTGGCTATTCCAGAAAAGATTATCGCACAAAAATTGATTTCAACGAAGTTTAAAAATTTTAAAAACTGTATTTTAAATGATATCGATTTACTTGCCATCTAAATTTTTTTCTGGATATTGACAATTTTTTTTAAAATAATTGTTTACATACTTTTCAACAGTACGCTTCTCTATTTCAACGAGATTTGTCTAGTTTGAATTATTTCATTAAATATTTAATCTCGTAAATTTCTTCTATAGTTGAAACCTGAAAATAAAATTGAGTGTTTATTATCCCCACCGATTGTGTAGTAACAATATAGGAAAAAAATTACGCAAATAAAAAGAAAGATTACACGGACAATTTATTGGCACTATACAATTTGACTATTGAGAATGTTCATATACATGCCGAATAAGTGCAAAATTACTAAAATAGAAGTGTATTATAATTTGATGTTTAAAAATATTCATGGAAATCAAATATGTATAAGAGATTTCATAGAAATTAATTCAACCAATAATACTAGAGAACCCGTTGGTCGTTAAAGGCGGCTATTAATATTTTGTATAGGGGGTTAACAATACAGAAAGTCTTGTTTCGTAATGAATAAAAATTCATTTACATGCAATTAAATCTTGAAAAGCCTCGCATTAAATAAGCTTATGTCGTTACGTTTCTAAGAGCAGATGTGGCTCTCTGAAGATAGTATACGACTAACCATAAATTTTGAAATAATTAAATTGAAATTTCATAGCTGTTAATAAGGCTGTATTCACAAAAAGGCTTATAGAAATTATAGTTGCGGTTCCATTAAAGCAAAGTATCATAGATGTGATTCAATCTCAAGTAGTTGCAAATTTATAGCATGAAACACTACCGCTTGGACAAACTATGTGCAATATTTTTGCATAATTGGCACAAAAACTTTATTAATCCTTTGATCTACGAATTTGCTCAACTTCCTAATTAGATGGCACATTCTATTAGAGAGGCATTTACTGTTATTTTAATTTCTATAATAAATTAAGGGCATTTGATATTTTCAAGCTTTTTAAAGTGATTTTTAAAAAAAATTTTGAGTGATTAAGTGAATTTTAAATTGCTTAATACTTTTTCACTTAACTACAGATTTAAAATTAACAATTCAGTAAATCAATACACAAGTTTCAAGACTCACTATTGTACGCGAAGGGGTTAAAACATTTATACATAGTCTAATATTTGTAAGTAAAATTTAAAGTAATTACAAATTATAGTGAAAGTTAAACATGTACATCTAATGAGCTATTGAAAAAAAATGAAATCTACGATCGCAAATTTCAAGTTATCATGTAAGAACATTATTATTTTTAAGTCATTATTTGTCTTAATTAATTAAAGTCATTGACCAGTTTGAAACAATCACGACACTCTCTCTCTCGCTCTAACATGATAAACATACACGAAAAAATGAAAATATATTTTATATTTGCATTCGCCAGATTCCCAGCTCGTCTTTAAACAAATGTTTTAAATAAATATGTGAATATACAGGGTGTTTATTTAGTCCTGGACCTATTTTGATGTTTAATAACTCATAAAATAATGAAGATATAAACAAACCTATGGCATTTATTGATGGAATAACTCATATATTTTCCTTTTCAGATTTGAATATTTTTACTTTTGTAAATATCGTCTGCGCGTGTGGTTAATTTCATTTTCCAGTCTAAATATCTGTACTTTTCTAAATATCGTCTGCTTATTAATTGCATTTTTCTCTCTTCTGTTTTTGGCAACTATTGAAATGTTATGTTTACTTTTGATGTGTTTGTTCTATGTAGTACTTTTATATGTGATGTTTTATTCGAGCGGATATTAAGGCGAATGCATACACCACAAGAGAAAGCACAGATTTTATGGTGGTTCATAGAAACGAAATCGATAGTGCAAGCACAGAGCAATGTCAGAAGAATTTACCAAAAAGATCCTCCATCCAAAAACAGCATCTTGCGGTGGAAAAAGAATTTTCTAGAAATTGGAAGTATCGCAGATAAGAAACGTTCCGGACGTCCTTGCACAAGTGATTTTGATGTTGAGCGTGTCAGAGAGACATTTTTACACAATCCTAGAATATCTGTGAGATCAGCGGTTCACATTCATTGACAAGAGTCATGAAACTTTTTGAGTCTATTTAACCATTTATGTTATTAATTTTAATCTATTTTTATTATTTTATGAGTTATTAAACATCAAAATGGGTCCGGGACTAAATAAACACTCTGTATATTTAACGAAAAAGATTCTCATGTGTGAAATAATAAGATACAAGATATTTTATCGTTTGCAACTTTATTTTTAACGTAAAAGATTTTGTATCAAATGTTAAAATACACACAATTTTTTTTTAATCGTTTGTAAATTTATTTTAATTAAAATGATAAAATCTGTTGCACCAACAAGTTTTAATATCTCGTAGTTTTCAAAAAATTATATACTATCCTGAAAGATATTTAAAAACTGCAAAAAGCTGAGTTATTAAGAACGTATCAAAAATGTAACAAAATTAGTTGTTAGTTAAATATGCGTTTACAACATAAAAGACGAAGGCAAATATTTTCATCGACAATTCAATCAATCTCAATCGAATGTTAAGATGATGTCGTATTGAACTACATCCTATTAACACTTGAATTTTTTTTATAATAAAATATTTCAAGTGTATTTTAGTTAAAAAATATTTTTAATTATTAATAAAGTAAAATAAGTCTCATTTAAATCTCTATATTTTCTATGTTAATTTATACTTTCATTTCATATTAACTTAATTACTTATTTAATTATTAATTTATTATCATTACTTATTTTAAAATTTTATTATTTAGTATTAGTTTATTTATTATTACTTATTAACTTAATATTACCCAATTCTTTTTTATTTAATATTATATTAGTTTATAATAAATTTATTTAATAAACAGCTTTTTTAAATGCTGTTTATTAAATAAATCTTAGAAGAAAAGATGTTGATTACTTACGGAAAACTGCATAAGCACATTAGAAACCAATTTTTAATTACCGATTATTTAAATTTTTATGAACATTTCATTACATTTAATTATTTCATAATATATATCATAATATTTGTAAGCAACAGTTGAAGAAATACTTTGCAGTTATGATTTCTGCAGCGAACTACACAAAAATATTAATATTTCAATGTTCTTTTATTTATTTATCTATTTTTCGTCTCGTTCTGTCCGATCAGCTTTTAGCAACAAATTAATCTCACTACCTTCGAATATTTTTAACCCGATAATAAAATTATACTTCCTATTTGGGATATCTATCGTTATTCCAATTCCTATAATAACGTAAAGGACATTTGATATATTGAGGCTTTAACAAGTGATTTGTGCGCATTAAATGACGTTATAATTTCAGATTTAAATTCTAAAAATTCAGTAATTTTATGCAATGCCAGACACGTCATTATAGCATAAGAGTTTGATTTTTGCTATAATGAGGTGTCTATACACAGGTCTATAATACGGTCTTTACATAAATGCAGTTAAATTTCTATAAAATTTGAAACCACATCCGAAAACGAGAAACCTTGTCGCCCAACCATGGGTATGTCAAATCTAAAACGCAATTGATGGATAAAAATTTTGCTTTTATCGACAAAATTGTAGATTGTTCCTTTGCATTCGTGAAGTAACTCTGGGTTAACACTTTGCTTTGCTGCGCCAAATTTAGTAAAAATGTCCGCGAGTGGAAAAGATTATATCAAATATAGAAACAAATCCTTCAATATATGTACTGTATATGCCTAATCGTGTATATCAGAGAGCGATAATTCAAAATCGAAAGAAGTTAGATAAATGAAATATGTTGCCTGGTCCTGTCACAGAAATTGTAGGAATTATCATATTTGTTCAATTGGGAAGGGTTCGAAATCGTACTCTCGATTATTATTATGAAACAATGTTAAATAACAAATATGCCTTTTCAGGTACTAACTATGGCGACCAGCTGGGTCAGAGGATATTGGTTATGCTTATTTTCAATTAAACCCCTTATGCATAACTTAAATTTCATGACCATTTCATACGAATTAATGTAATGAACTAAAGTCCTATTAGATCATAGTATTGATTAAAACGTAATTTTCAGAATTATCTGTATTCACTTTCTTGTTTTTTACTAGCCGGCTTTGGCAACAATTGGCTCCGGATAAATGGTTGTTAAAAATTTCGATTTAATATTTTGAGTAACTATATCAATATGTTCCCTCAGTTTTTTTCTTCCGGGGTGGACATGCAATTAATTATTTTAGAAGACTTGTACTGTTCTGTTCATTATAGTATATATATCTTTATTTAAAATTAGTACTTAAACTAGTATTTAAAAATGGTCGCACTTAGATATCTATAAATACAATTAAAGTAAATGTATTCTTCGGTCTGAAATTAAAGTATAAATGTAATAAATTTCAAAATTTTTTATTAAAAACAATCCATGGATTGAAATTTATTCGTCATAAAAAAATAAGCTGAAATTTCCATGCTTTGAGATATTAAATGGAGAAAAAAACCCAGAATTATATATTAACAGCAATGAAAATGATTTCAGCTTCGCTTCAAAAATATATAATTGTAGGATAAGCTACGAATATATTTTTTTAAAAAATTGAAAAAGTTATTAAATTAAAAAAAAAGAAAAATTATTAATGAAAAATTTTTTTTTTTAATTTTAAGATGAAGTAAAAATTATTTTGGGGCTATAATATTTTCAGAATATTGCAGGAAAATTTTCGCTAAATTCTGAATTAAAATTTTAACTAAAATTTCAAGAAAATCGCTCCGTGATGCACATTTCCATCCATGAAAGTAAATATTTAAGCGTTCAAGGTCAAACGGTCTAATCTGTCTAGTGCCAACACACACATATTCCTCTTTATATTTAGTAGAGATATAAGCTACACAAATGTTAATCAAAATCCTTCTCGTCTTCCCACAATGGAAAAAAAAAATAACGCGAGTAGATATTGGGTGTAATAATAAAAACGATTAAAATTTCAATTCAACAATGGAATTTGTTCCTGAAAATTAAGCAAAAAGAACGAAATGCAGGGAAAATTTGCATGACAACTCAATTGATACCATTAAGATGACAATTTTTTTTATGTTCCAGAACGGTGTAAAAGTAAGTTTTGAACAAAAATAGTTTCGGAAGTTATAGCAGAAGAAGGTCACAATTTCGCTTATTTTTAAATTAAAATTCTAATTAAAATGCTTTTTTAAATCACCCTGAAGCTCACCTTCTCATCTTTCAAAGTCAAAATGTTTCAAATTTGATAGCCTTGGATCAAAGAGTCTTTCCTGTCGACACACACTGGTAGGTTACTCATACATTCATCTTTATTAATAGTAGAGAAATATTGTTCGGTAAATATCATAATTTAAATCTATTAGTAGACATTTAGCAGACGATTCCTTTTCAGACATTTTATACCTGCTACTATTTATTATTTCAGTTAAAATATTATTAAAAGGTAAAAGCAAACGATTTTTTCTTTGATAAACATATTTTGTTAATATTATTTCGTTTATTTTTTGTATAATAGCTGATGATCATTTGTAAACCTTTTGGAATCTGGCAATGGTTTGTAATATATGCTGTAAAGCTGAAAGAATAAAGTAGCCGATGGAATTCTAAAATTCTTGGAGTGTTACTTTAGTTTTTAAGAATTTAAGATGCTCTGCAAGCTATAGTTTGAAGCTTAAGAAAACGGGTAGTTTTCTAGAAAGCATTCAAAAAATATAATTAAAATCAAAGGAAGAGCAATTTTCTCCCTGGTTTTTAGTACAAATGCTTCAACATTCTCCAACATTCTCATTCGCCAAGAAAAAAAAATTTACTTAATGAATTTAATTGGAATTTGTACATAATTATTCTTATTTTTTATCGCTGTCTTTTAATTTTCCTTTTTTTTAGCAACTAAATAATCAAACACAGAACGAAAAAAAAATCTTCATTAGAATTACGATGATTTATTATCTGTTAATAATTAAGCAGCAGTTGTTATTACTTTATCAAACGGGGAATAATTGAGCGTCAGTATGATTAATTGCGGCAGTTTGTAGATACAAGTGTTGCCTAATGACCTCACTTAAAATACGATTTCAGATCTGATTACGGCGGCAAAGAAAAATTGCTTCAAACCTTACTTAGAGGCAGGGGGGACGACTTCAGATAAGTTCTTGCTGGCTTAGAACCAATTTTTAATAGCATTAATTTTATTATTAATCACTTGAAAACAAACTAATATTACTCCAATGCTAATAGTTTAAAATGTGAATTTCTAACGCGCTAAATTTGAAAACGACTTATAATTTGGAATCCTTTGTATAAAATATATTTATAAATGAGGACTTGGAATTTTCTTTTGCGAGAATATAATGAATAAAATAAATGTTTACCATTTCTTATACTAAGTACAGAGGAAGTGTCAAAAAATTCGAACTTCAGATTTTGATGACTCGCCACATTTCACACCTCCCTGAATTAAAAAAAAAAAAAAAAAAAAAAAACTATTTAGAAAATTTCCGTCCTATCTGTCTGTGATAAAGATAACTCAAAAACGATTTGAGCTAGACGGTTGAAATTTGGTAAACAGACTTAAAACTTGTAGATTTCTATCAAATTTTGACTAAAATCTGTTCAGAATAAGTATGTCTGTCCTGCTGTTCGAATGTAATTTAATTTAACACGATAACAAAATGAAAAGAGCTAGAGAGATAAGATTCGGAACACAGATTTAACATCTATAATGTAGACACCTGTTAAATTTTGAACTAAATCCAACTACGGATTGACTGTCTGTCGGTCTGCACTTTCAGAAGTTAGCAAAGTCAATAATTCAATAAAGCAATGACTGAAAATTATTCATATTTTTGTCATACAGTAAAAGTGATTAAATCAAAAGTTAAGAAAAATGTGATAATATTTTCTAGTTGTTAAAAATTTATTTCTGTGTATTGTCAATTTCTACTATTACTAATAAAGACGGATGAGCGTCCTTATATAAGTGTTTGCTTTCTACGGAACAAAACAGGATTGTTTCAATTAATTTTTCTTCGATTATCCTATAGAAACTGGAAATACATATTTCAGAGCTAGCTTTAAAAATTAATTAAAAACAGTGATTTTTTTTTAGCATTTTTACGCGATAACTTCCAAAAATATTATTACACAATACTAATTTTTGTACCATTTTAAAATTTAAAATATCTTTTTGGTGATACTCAATTGTTGTGCAAAATGTTTGAGTTTTGAAAAAAAATTAATGAATACTTTTTTTGCGTAATTCTCAATCTCATATTTCATTGTTTTAATTAAATTCAAACCATTTCAGTTGCTTCTTAAAATATTTAATCGTGCAGTTTTCTTCTATTGCTAAAAAAAAAAAAAAAAAAAAAAAAAAAACAGGTTTATTATCCGCGTAATCAGATTACAAATTATAAAGTAAAAATACATTAGCACAAAAAACACAGTGCAATTGCAAGTTGTCTACCACATATTTAAGTCTTTAATACCACAATAATATCAAGGAGTTCGGTTCCATTATATACGTAGAACAGAATTAAGAATATTAAAATAATACGGCGTAAATGACCATGAGAATTTGATGCTTTTAAGTTTGTAAAAGGGTTTGGTTTGGTTTAGTTATATTAACGTCCCGTTTAAAGCAACACTTGGGCTATTTTGGGACGGACCTCGTAATTTTGAACCGCGGTCAGATGACGAGGACGACACCTGAGCTGGCACCCCCTTCTCCACACCACACCACACTAGCGGGAGGACGTTTGATCAGGACGGATTTAACGTGCAACTGACCCCCTTACACGACGGTTCTTCGGTGGAATCGGGTCTCGAACCTGAAACCCCTCGGTTATGAAGCCGAGACCGTACCACCAGGCCACCGCGGCCCTAGTTTGTAAAAGGGATCATCATTATTAAGTTATACATAACGTTAAATTGTAATTGAATACACACAAACCTGGTTAATCCACCATAATTGCTATAAGACCCGATCCGGATATTCAGACAGTTAAATAATTTGCTACTTGAATGCTGTTTCTTAAGGAAAAAGACAACGAGACATAATCTCTTTAGAATGTATAAATTTAACGATCCTTATACTGTAAAAAAATATCACTACTTGAACATAATTAAAGTTAGTCTCTTTGCTTTCATTTTAAGCATTAAAAATTTTTTAGCAAATTTTTGTTCCTCAAAACAATCCGGATGATTGATGATTGAATTTTAAATAACTAGAGCTCTACTGTAGTTAACAGTTAAGAAAATTTGGCTATTAATTTTTTGCTGTTAAACTTAGCAGCACCACAGACATTAAATTCAACGTAGTCAGTATCAAAATGCTTGAATTTCAAAAGATGCTTAAAATTATTATTTAATAAAACTGAAAAACCTAATGTCCAAATTTTCAATAGTTGCACATCATGCACTATTCGCTCAATACTCTGGGAAGTCAATATGCCAAAGGAAGAAACTCGTCGCCAAAAGGGGCCATCGATAATGCAAGGTATTTCACTATATTACACGCATTATACAATGTGTATACAATATATTATAACATATTCAAACAACAATTATCTCAACTTAGCCATTCGAATACTTTGGGCTTTGATATCTTTAAGAAATAATATTAAAAGGAAACTTCAAACACTCAGAACACGAAGAGAGAGGCTAATCTTTGCGAATATAAAAAATATCATCTCTCTTCTCTGATTCGAATTTTATTTATGACTAACCATCTCTGGAGAATATTTATTTTGTTTAATATAAATTAAATTTCACATACTTAACTTAATTCCCACGATTTTCTCAACAAACAATAAGCTTGTTCGATTTAAAAGTCATTTTATTTAATAGATTTACGTCTATTTCTACATCTTTTATCAGGTATCTGAATCTTCCTAATGATGTCCAGTCCCATTACATCAAAATGCCATTAAATCTTAAGCGTCGGGACAATCTATTTCAAAACGCACATTTCTTTTCGCGGTCACGTAATTTCTGTCTCTGTTTCTTCACGCCAGTCTTTCAAGTCCTTTGGAAATCGTTCATCCAGTCTAAGTAGATAATAAACTAAATCTATCTTCTTTAGCTTTTAACAACAGAAGAAAAAAAACATGTGATGAAACATTTGATGAAACATTGCAAATGGTTTCAATTTAATCAACAATGAAATATACCGTTGGAAATTTTTTAACTTTTTTTGTAAAGCTGCGAAAATTCAAAAGAAGAAAAAAATTCGTAACATTTTGATGTCATTAAATGTGAATTTAATTTTAAAACGAATCAAAAACCATTTTTATAGAATATTTTCATTCATAAGTTATAGCGAGAAAAAAAAACAAAAAAAAACAAAAAAAAAAAACAGCCAAAATTTCAATTTTAAAATTGATTTAAAATTTCCTATAAATCGTTTTGAGATGTACATTCCCATCTTTTTAAAATTATATCTGTGCCGAATTTAGTTGTGTCGACTATCCTTTTCTTTAGTTTTAACTATAGAGGACCAACACATGCACTTAACACTTCCTTCCATAAGGATAGATTACATCTCCTTTTCTATAATAGCGTTCCTCATTCGAACAGTATTTATGATTCTCATCTCAAGAGTCCAGATCTTTTAACAGTCACGTGATATTTATGTTGAGCTTACTTATCTAAGATTAAGAGCTATAAATCTACCTCTTTTAAAAAGAACATAATTCAAAAGATTTTTTTTGTTGTTGTTTTTTTCCTCTAGACCCCACTGCTCATCTGTGCCATCCCAAGTGCAAACGATACTTCAAACCGTCCGTCCCATTAATGCGTTCCTCTCATACTCACTATTGATTGGAGAGTGGGGGAGCAGGCTCTGCGCGCAAGTGCAGAGAATGGAAGAGTATGTGGGGGGGAGGAGGTCGACGTTACATCATGCAAAACTAATTATCGTCTGCAACAGCCTGGAGGGGAAGAGGGGAGAGGTTTCAGAAGATTTAGAAGAGAGATGAGAGAAAAGAAAAGTGAATCTCTGTTCCCAACTTTTTTTAATTCTTTTTTTTTGTGTGTGTGTGTGTGTATTTCATCCCCCCTCCTGTCGGTGGGCAGCCTGTTCACGGTCGTTACCTGCTCTTTTCATCTCAGGAGCAACTCCTTTTTTAG
>JAPMOR010121610.1:0-17632 GCA_026543865.1 Argiope aurantia | reverse complement strand
GTGCAATATGTTATAAATTAGAAAACTCTAAGAGGCAAAAGGGTGAGAGCGAGTCAAAGAAAAAACAAAATGAAAAAAAAATTGAATGAGGTTGTATCTACTTCTTCCAATCACATGGCGAATAATAAAGGAGGAATTTTGTTGCAATGTGTAAATGTAGAAATTACTGGTTCTAAATCTTCGGACTTTATATTTGCTTTGCTTAATAATGGTTCTGAACGCACTTTTGTAAAAAAAATTGCGGCCTGGCAGAAAAAAAAAAAAAAAAAAAAAAAAATATACATTTTATGAAAGGTAAGGTTATTGGATTTTAAAAATTGAAAATTTACAGTTTTGATGCGAAAAATCCTAAATTGCAGGTGTGTCGTAAAGTTGAGGTAAGGTTACGGAATATTTTTGTAGGCAATGAAGTGGGGATTGAGGCGTTGGAGATTAATGAAATTTCGAGAGTTCCAATTCATGTTCCTGATTAAAGGGTTTGTGCTGAGATGAAGGCTAGGAGATTTGAATTGACGCTTAATTGTAATGAGTTGTCTAGCGATTGTCGGATCTCATTGTTAGTAGGAACAGATTTTTAGTGGGATTTGACTAAGAGATTTCAACGGTTAAATTTATAATTGGTTGCTCTGGAAACTGTTTTTGGATGATCCTTGCAAGGTAGATAAATGGGTGTAATTGAGTCCGCATCAGATAATTTCGTTTTTAGTGAACAGGATGCTACCTCTTCGGAGCTTACATGCTTTTGGGAATTGGAAAGTTTGGGAATTAGAGGTGACGAAATAAATACTTTAAGTGTGAATGAACAAGGTATTTTGAGGGAATTCAATGATTCGATTCAGTTTGTTGAAAATAGATATTGTGTTAAGTTAACGTGGATAGAAAGACTGCAAGAAAAGATATGGAACAATAGGGAGGTGCATTAAAACGCTTTAATACTTTAGTCAGGAGATTTAAGAGATATTCATTTTTATATAAGGAGTATCGGGAAGTTGTTGGCGGTTATTTGAAAGTAGGGAATAGAGGAATTTTCAGATGATTTAGTAGATGAATCAACGTTTTATTCGCCCCACCATGCTGAAGATAAAAACAAGTAGTCGTCTCAGAATTGTGTTTGATGATACAGTTCATACTGAAGGAGAATACTCACTTAATGACTGTCTTCACACTGGAGTAAACCTGAACCCTAACTTGTTCAAACTTTTGGTGCATTGGCAGTGAATGTGGATTCATTTGGTTAAGTAAAATACGTTTGGACTGACTTGAAACGAAAGTACATTCGTTTTGCCACTTCACGATAAATTGTGTTTGGATGCTTCAGAATATAATTGAAGTGGTTTATCCGAACATTTCAATTGGAATATGACGTAAGAAATCTATTGGATATCCTGGTTATTTTGAAGTAACTTCATTTGCGGAGCAACAGATGTCAGCTGGTGGGATATGTTGTTGAAATTTTGTTATTTCTTTTCTGTTGAAATTTATTGAAGTAAATTAGTTCTGCTTTAGAAATTAGTTGTTTCCAGATTGTATTGATGTTTAGGATTATGGTTTATTCGTAGAAAATAGTTGAAATTGTAAAGTTGTATATGCTTTCGTTTTGAGAGTTTTGAATTTCGTTTTTGTTGTTTGTTACTAGTTGTGTTGTGTTAGCAATTCTGAAACACCTATGTTTTAAGATTGTTTGATTTGTAAAGAGAGTCATTTTGAGTATGATTGAATTAAGTTATATATATATATATATAACTTAATTCAATTATATATATATATATATATATATATATATATATTATGATGTTTTTCCTGTTCCATTTTAGCAGCACGTTAGCTAGATATGTTTTTTAGAAAAAAAAATTAAAAAAATTAAAATAAAACACTTTTTACTGGTTTGGATTTTGGAAGTACTGGCAGAAAACTGAGTTCGTGGAAGAAATGGGGAACATTTATTTACCAATCCGAAGTGCGGCAGCACGATGCGAGCTGCAAGACTGTGAGAATGAAAACTTACCGACCTCGAGAATTAATGATGTTAAGTTGTAAATTTAAGTATTGGCTAAAAGTGGAATTGTCGTTGTGTAATTGTAAGTGTACTGCATTGTATAATTGATTATCTATTAAAATCTTTTAAATCGTTAAAGCCCGTTTTCATGCATTGCTCTTACATCAACAAATGAACTATATTTATTGAGCATTCAATTAAGTGAAAAGGGATTATGTATAAGCAAAACTTTTAAAAATAATATTTCCTTGATCTAAACTTCAACAGCAAAGGAAGCAATATTGTTGAATAGAAATCAACAGCATTATGTCTTTTATGCTTCAATTATGAAAAGGAAATATTTCTGATAAAACTTTTTGATTTAAACTCCTTTCATTGATAATTGTTAAATTTGTTCAGAATTTTGGATTATTTTAAACTATATGTATTCCATACTACAAATATTTCACCCTGAAATAAAAAAAATCGTCGGTGAGTATTTCAAAACATTATTTTCATGACAAAAATGCGTTCTTGTGTTCACTAGGATTTAAGAAGTATTTCCGTTGATTGATCATTGACCTGATTAACATTGAATCCCAATGCATGACATTTTCCTGCCCATATTTGAATACTTAAATATAAGGAAGCATAAATTTTTTTTATATTAGCATCGGGTCTCATAATTTTTTTTAAATATACAGGGTTAGCAAGAAATAAGTTACACACTTCAGAGGGCTCGAAAATGCTTTCTATTGGTCCAAATAAGATAAAATTTGAACTACAGATTATTCAGATGATGCGCTTGACATTTATTAATTAAAAGATATTTAGTACGAAAAATCACCAATAGATATCGCTGTAACACACATTTTATGTCTATTACCATTTTTCTTTGAATAATAAGAAGATGGATTCTGCACGGGCATTAGTTTCTTCTCTGTTCGTCATGCCTACGTTGACAGAAAAAGCGCAACCAGTGAGATTTTTCTACCAGAACCAGCAAAATGCCGTTGCAGCTCTAAAGGAATTTCGTCGTATGAAGCAGATACGAAGAGATCCAATGTGTCCAGGTGCCCTACGCCATATGATGCAGAAATTTAAAAAAACTGGGTAACTAAGCATTCTTTCAGGTAGAGGATGAAAAAAAAATTATCGTCTTCCGGCTTCGAAAATGTCGCGACAGCGCTCTTTGAAGCCAGCAATCAGTCGCCGTATAATAGTGTGAATTTGCCAATTGTTTCCCGTGTTCTAGATATGCTATATTTAACTACACGAAAAATGTATTGTAGATTTTTCATTTTTATCCGCACAAAATCAAGTCTGTGCACGTGCTGTAGGACTGGGTCATAGAGGTCCGTAAAAGTTTTGCACTTCAGTTCCTTTCTTGAATGATGGTTGACACAACTTGGCCATGGAACATTCTCTAAAGTGCCGAGGCCCACTTTTTCTTCAATGGGCAAGTTAACACCCACAACTGTCGAATTTGGGCAGATAAAAACTATAACGTTATTCAGGAACAACTCTTACATCCTGAAAAATGACAGTATGGTGTGATTTTACAGATACATTTATCATTGGACCGTATTTGTTTGAAGAGATATCTTCAAATGGAATCTTAACCTGTTCCATCAAAGGACAACGGTACGATGATATGCTTAAGGATTTTGTAATTCCAATTCTTTTGCAGCGTGGATGCCTTCAAGACATCAATTTCATTCAGGACGGTGCCCCACCGCATATTGATCGTCGTGTAAAGTGATTGTTAATACAGCATTTCACAGCAGCAAGAAATATCAGCCGTCATTTCGCAGTAGCATTTCCTCCTCGTTTGTCGGATATCATCCCTTGCGACTTTTGGTTGTAGGGTTATTTCAGGGACAATATCTACCGTCAAAGGGCATCATCTCTTCCAGATCTGAAGGGCAACATTCGGCGTCATATTTTTAATATCCCATCAAACTTACTCTTACGTAAAATTAAACTTACTTACTTCCAACAAACTTACTTTCTGCGATTACAGACTATTGCTGAAAATGAAGAAGAACATATTGAGCAATTTTAATTTTACATTATTTAACAATTATAAACCATATTAAATGGTTTTATGCGTATTGCAACGTCACCTAACGGCAAACGCCACCTGAAGTTTTGTACAATTTTTTTATTTAATAAATGTAAAGCATATCATCTCAATTATCCGTAGTTCAAATTTCATCTCATTTGGATTAGTAGAAAGCATTTTAGACCCATCTGAACAGGGTAATTTATTTCTTGCTAACCTTGTATAAATAACCTTTGATACCTTTACTCCCTGCTTCGCTTTCATTCCATTTTCTTCTCTGTGCCTCCTTCTTTAGACGAAAAGAGGAGAATTGAGTACTTGATGGATATTCGCGTCAAGTTGTAACTTTTTGTTGGCGATAAGTCGCCAAATGTGATAGCATTTTGTACCATTTTCTAATAGTTGAAGAAGCGAAAAATTAATACCTCAAAATGAGGTAAAATCGCCAATTTTTTCAAACTGCATGCATTTTGAGGCTTCAAAAACCTTAAAGCAAAACAACATCATGTTCTCAGTTGATAATACTAATTTTGCAGTTTTGATAAATGTCCTGAGAATAACGAATTTTATATTTTTATGCAAAGCATCGGTCTTAGTAAAGTGAGTGAGTAAAAATTTGAACATTACCTTCTTATGAGAACGTGATATTTTAGATTACTCCATCGGACATTTCAAATTAGACATACCAGTGAACGTTCGGTGTTTCTTATTCCCTTATTAACTAAGATTTTGAATTTGTTGCTTATTCAAACAAATGGTCATATTTAAATGTTTACTACTCAATCGGTTTTGGTAGCAGACAATAAAAATGCCTTTTTCTTTCTTTCTTTAATTTAAAGATTGTGTGTGTGAAGAATATTTCACTGAGTATGATTTCGCAGGACTAGGATGATCATAGGAAAACTGGCTTTCAGCGTGGTATGGTTGTTGGCGGTTTTCAAAGATTTCAGAAAAAAAGTTTCATAATTTTTTTCAGAAGTATATTTTTTGACTGAAACAAAGTAAAATGTTATAATACATGTAATTTAATGTCTTTTGAAAATAAAAATAAAGCTGATTTTATGTTGAATTGGAGAAATTTATATTGAATTATTCTTTACCATATTACATAAATTACAAAAAAAATGTACTCCGCAGTTCCCCTGAGAATTCAGTACTAAACGATGCGATTTACTGTGCTCATATTTATAAAAAAATATATGATTCCAGCAAAAATGTTTTATTATGCTTGAAGTTTGCTTTTTCTCGATTATTATATAAATATATTAGCCGCCTTTGGCGACCAGCCGGTTCGCCAGTATTACCGCTCGCTACAATTTTCAATTAAATATTTTAAGTAAATGATCTCTTAAAGGATTCTCAAACAAAACATTTTTAATCTTCAAATTCTGATAGTCATACCAAACTTATATTGTTTAGATCGTTTCGTTCAATTTACTATATATATTTTGTTAATTTGTTGCCATTTCCGTTAAAACTTCAACTTTAATTAAAAATGTAAATGACGAAATTGCAATTAATATTAAGATATTTTTTAATAAAACCAAGCGTTTTATTTTATTAATCATCTTTATTGTTATTTATTAATTATTATAATTATTGAATATGAGTATTGCAAACAGAATCGCTCGGTATTTAAGTCTTATGTTAACTACAAAATATTTTTCATAGTTTATGTAATATCTCAAACAATAATTGAACAAAAATTTCTGAGATTCAGTATAAAATTCAGTTTTTAGTTTTGCTTTCAAAAGGATTGAAATGAAATCAATAATAATATTTTGTTCCTGCTTATAAATATATTTCAAAAATTATGAAGTCTAAATTTAATGCAGTAAGGTATCATATTCTGATAAATATTCTGGACACACCAAATTTTAAATAAATGAATGAATGTTTCTATTTTCCACGATCAACTAAGACTTATTTATGAAGTTTTAAATGTTAAAAATTTAGAAAAACTCACCATTTTCTTAATCTTAGGCCAATTAATGTTCAGAAACCTGCGCGCTTATTGGCGTATTTTCTTTGAAACGATCGATGAAAAATCTAAAATTATCCTTTTTTTATTGAATAGTGATATTCAAATCTTCATAAATCAGTCAATTTAAGTGATTTGAAATTAACTCTTAAAAGTCAGTGATTTAGTTGATTGGAAATGAACTCTAAGACCACCATAAAATCTGTGCTTTCTCTTGTGGTATGCATTCTCCTTAATATCCGATCGAATAAAACATCACATACAAAAGTACTACATAGAAGAAACATTTCAATAGTTCAATTACATTTCAATAGTTGCCAAAAACAAAAGGGAGAAAAATGCAATTAATAAGCAGACGATATTTAGAAAAGTACAGATATTTAGACTGGAAAATGAAATTATCTCAAATTAAAAACACGCGCAGACGATATTTACAAAAGTAAAAATATTCAAACCTGAAAAGGAAAATATATGAGTTATTCCATGAATAAATGCCATAAGTTTGTTTACATCTTCCTTATTTTATGAGTCATTAAATATAAAAATGGATCGGGGACTGAATAAACACCCTGTATAGAGAGTGTAAAAGATCATAAAATAATTTTTCTTGAATTTAATTTTTTAGAAAAAATAATATTTCATATTTGTTTCATTTCTTAGAGACACTTGCCAAAAATTATAATTTTGCAGATTTCATTTCCAAAAAGAATTAATTTATTTTCAGTTAGAGTTTTAATCAATGTGATAGCAACACTTTGAAAAAAGTTATTTTTTTCTCATGAATGCGAAACGTGCTTGATCCTCATTTTTATTTTTGACGAAAAAAATTATTGAAAAACATAGTTAAAATATTAATTTAAAAATTCATTAAAAATAGAAATTTAATTTTAAGATTAAAACAGTAGTATCATTTAAAATATAAATTTTTTATCTTTAACTTCATGTAAAAATCTTTTTTGTGCGGTAATATTTTCGGCAGTTATAGCAGAAACATGTCAAAATTTCGCTTAATTTTTAAATAAATAAAACTCTAGTTAAAAATTCGAAAAAATAACCCCCAGGTACACATTTCCGACCTCCAAGGTATACACGTGCCAAATTTGGTAGCTGTAGGTTGAATGGTCTGGTCTGTAGAGCGCCAACACACACACACACACACACACGTTGAGCTTTATTATAAGTATAGATAATAAAAATAAAATAAAACGGTGTAAGACCTCGATAATAATATTGTTTATGACTATCAAAATTTGCTGCCTGAAATATTTTGCTGAAGCACTGAAAGTTCACGGCGAAAAAGCTAGTTTAAGGCAGGTAGAAGAATGATAAAGATAAATGTGTGATTGGGTGTTATGACTTTGCAAGCCAGATAGTTTGATCTAGAGACAAGAATGTGGTATACGCAGAATGTAGAATGTGAAAACGTGTACTTCAGGACGATTTTTTTCAGTTTTAATTTATTAGAAATTGAACAAAATTTCGAAAAAAAAACAAAAATAGATTTTCAAGTTCTCTTAAAATTTAAAAAAATTATGTTTGAAATTTAAATGCGCGTTTAACGTTTTTCAATCCAGTTTTTAGTGCCAATTAATTGGCTTCATAAAATATTTAATAACGCGATTTTCATCCCTTATTGAAAGCTAAGGAAAAATGATTCTTTTTAACATCTGCGTATTCTTCATGACAAATAAATAAGTGCAATTTCAGTACTGCGGAATTTATGAGAGAATTGAGCCAGATATTTGATATTTTAATTGCACCATGAATTTATGGAACTGATGTCTATTAGGAAGGTTCATGTACACAATGAACAGAACATATTTAAAACAAATTAATTAGCACACTTTTAATGTCTGTTTATTTGATGTAATCATTAACAAGAAATTATATCTCAACGACTTAACTGAATTTTACACAACTAATATCAAGCGTGAACTAGTTGGTCACGAAAGCTACTTGTAAGAAATAAACTTGAATAAACACAAAATATTTAGAAAGAATTTATTTAATGAACACACTTTATCAGTGATTAATATGATTCAGCAACTTGTTTATTGGTGTGTCATTCAATCTTCTTTCTCTTGAAGGATTTTCTATAGAAATTGATGAAGAGAACAAGATTGCCGATGATAAAAAAAATATAAAAAGTCAGTGCACTACTCATCTTCTCGCAGCCGCTACCAACGGATATAATTAAAAAAGAAATCACCAGGAAAAACTGCACCTGAAAAAAAATACCAAAACCCTTACTACAATTTTTAATTTTTGAAATGTATTAAAAAATTTTCATACTTTTCAAATATTAACTATATTCTATACCTCTAGAGTATTCAATAACTGTTACGGAAGAAAACTGATTGTTTTTTAGATACCAGTCTGGTTGTATTTTCAGGAGGGATTGTATATGTTTTTTTCAAGCTCCGATGACTGGACGTTATAAAGAAGCAATATTAGTGAATCAAATGGATTTATTACCGAAATACATGTACAAAAATAGTTGATTATCGACAAAATTCGAAAGAAGATTCAGATGTGTGGATGATGGAAGAATCAGGTTTCTCTGACCCCGCTTTGAAAAAGAGAACCTTTGTCATCAGTAAAGTGACACTGGCCTTACCTTTTCTTTGAAGATACTCACAAGATTGGAATTATTTTGATAACACCGCAAGTTCTTCATGTTGGCGCATGCGCCCTCCCATCCGGTCATGTGACCGGGAGTGTAAAACAAACATACTTCGGCAAACGCCGCACGGATGTCGGCAATAACTGACGTGGGTAATCACAGTGCAAAGTATGAATCGAAATCCACAATAACAAAAATTATTGCCATATATATTAATGTTTTTGTGTTGTCTTGCCCAATGTCAATGAAAATTTAGAAAAAAACAACACTGGTCCGTCATTAATTTATCAAATATACACTGAAGTTTAAGCCAGACCACTTCATTCACCAAGAAATCAATTAATATGAAGAAAGATATTCGTCAATAAGCTTCAAGTAGTTTGAAAGAAGAAAGGGAATGCTAAAATTTCAGATAATGAGCTAGCTGTTTTATCCGAAAATTGCAACTTTGAAGGGTAAATGTTCAACTGCGACTTATCTCTTCGGTTGTTCATTTTTAAGACTTCTCTCTTCGTTGCCTGAAAATTGAAAGAAATTTCAAACTAAGGAAGAGTTTCGAAGGAACATTAAATTTTTATCTCACATCTCTGGCAGCAACTTTCAATGAAAAGAGATACCGAAATTGGCCCATCAATATGACAAATGGCTGAATTTTACAATGATTATGTTTAAAAGTATCCACATTTGCGTAAATCTTTTGGTGATGAAGCTCTTTTGTAATTTACTCGTCAATTTTTTTTCTCGATCCTCGGATAAAAACTTCCCTCGTTTATAAAAAGGGTTTCACTTTTTCAAGAAGGTTAATTTATTTCATTAGATGAGATTTTCATTACCCAAAATGACTTTTTAACAAATTTTTGATTTACCAAATCTATAAAGCACACTATTCTTTTTCTTATAAATTGTTTGATAAAATATTTAATAAGTATGTGTATAGAATATTTAATAAGTATGTGTTTGGCGTTAGTCGAACCTGAAAGATTAGTAAACACGTGATTTTTGAGATGTCGTAAGCAAAGTGCCACTGGAAACTGGAAACTAATTAGGTCTCCTCGGTAATCCGGTGGTGGAGAAAATTCTTTTTTTTTTGACAAAGCATATTCCTAGATATGAGGAGGCTTAAGCGGAAAATTCTTGTGAATAGACGAGCGCTAATGGAAGTAGAAAAATGCGGGCGATGAATTAGTATAAGTTTAAAACAATAGTTGAAGAAAAGCCAAGCAACTTCGATGATGTTCAAGCCACTAATGAAGATGGACTAAGCATCGTTGAAGTGGGCTTCAAACGCATTGAACAGCACGAGGAAGCATTACATAAAAATCTGATACGGTTCCCAAAATGCGATGCCAAACAAGAAATTATCAATCTGCCATAAAACAAATTACGATCACATACTTATAAAAAGTACTTAAATGATTTGTATTACCTTACAATAGTTTCTTGGGTGTCTATATTCTCATATATGAAGAGAAACTAGAAGAGAAACTAGAGTAAATGGAACATATTCGACCACCAAATGTTGGCAAAAGGTTTTTGGAATTACGTTTGTCTGCTTGAGCAATAATAATAATAGTTGAATTAATAATAATTGAATTATTATTATAATTGCTTTGATATAGGTAGATGGCATTCGGTTCGTAGTGTTTTCTTTTGTCGATTTTTGAGTGAAATCTATTCACAGGAACTTTGTGTGTCCGATTGCACTTCCATTCGATAGCTCCATAACTTAGAGAGATGCTTAAGTAAAATTTGGTACACAGTTTCATCACATGAAATATAAATTCGCATCAAATTTTGAACCAAATGTGCCTACGAGATAACCTCAGAATTCGAGTTATACCGTCGCTTCGAAAGTTCGTTTTTCATGGGTTCAAAAACATGAAAGTCATAGAATGAAAAGTCTGTTTTGCTGCATCCGGCCATTCATTGTCGTGGAGGTGCACAATGCATTACGTGGCCATCAATATTTACGTGGCCATCAATATTTAAGTAAATACATCAATCTTTTTAGTGTTTCACAATAAGATGCATTAATTTCAGCGCCCTTCGGCAAGATCTCAGCTCGCTACAAACATTCTGAGCGGGAAAAAAGCGTCGTCATTACCTTTCGGGTCGGAGAAGTTGAAAGTTTCCTGTTTGAGATGTGGTGAATCGAAGTCTCATCTCCGGTCACAGTTTTATCCAAAAACTCCTTTTCTTCCTTTGTCTAAAGAAATTCAAATTCAATTGCAGAAAATCAAATGTATTTTCAAACCGCTTTCATTCATAGGAAAGTCGTCAATAGACGAGACACCCACCGAGCACAAACTTCATGAAATTTAAGCTAATCGGTAATAATTTTATGCGCATTTCCATGAGAAATATCCAGTTCATTTGAGATTTCGCCGGTTCTTATGGGTCTGTTTGCAGTAATGAATTCATTCATGCGAGCAACGATTTTCAGGATTTGCAGCGGTTGCTGATTTTTCTTCGCGATCAACGACATCATTATCTGTACGTTCAGTCACAAACACGTTACACCACTTTTCGATAGTTTGACATTGCATTTTCCCCATACGGTTCATGAAACTGCTGAGAAATTTCAATTCAATTGGGTGGCACAATATATACAGGGTGTTTGCGAAGTCGACCGACAAATTCTGAGAGGCGATAGTAGACATAAAGAGGATAAAAAGTCACTAGACAACATAGGGTCTCAAATGAGGTTTAGTAGGTAAAAATTCCGAAAATATAGGCGTACGAAGATTGCTGAAAACTGCAAAAAGTTAATAAAATATTTAACAAAGATTTCAATTATGATTTTTTTAAATGAAAGTACATTCTTCAATATTTTTTATAGTATATAACATACCAATTTGATGGACCAGGGGGTCTTAAATTACTGAAAACGAGAAAAGAGTTTAGAATTCTTTCCGGCAAAAATATAAAAACTTGAAAATGTAAGGAATTTTTTTCTCTATAATTTGCTATAAGCATGTAGTGAGAAAACTGAGGAATTTTTCAAATATTCAAGAGAAACTAAAATGGACGCCAGAAAACATCGCTGTAACATTGGTACCTATGTTTGCAGAGGGTGTTGCCAAACTCGAAAGATAAATTTAGAACTGTGATAGTAGGCATCAAGGAGATTAAAAATTACCAGAAAACATAGGGTCATAGGTAACGCTTATTCAGTGAAAATTGCAAAAACAGACGTCCGAAAGAACAGAACATGGCAAAGAGAGTAGCCCTATGAATGCGGGGATTAGGAATAAGGTAAAAGAGAAGAAGAAGCCTTCTCGTATGTAAATTTTCTTGAGTTTCAGGAAAAGGCAGCAAGCAAGTATTCATTAATGGGCACTGCAGAATTAATAGTCTTTAAACTAGATTAACAAACAACATGTCAGATTTCACGATGCATATCCGTAAAATGCATATCCGTTAAATGCATATCCGTATATTCTTCATTCGTAAAATCTACCAAACTGTTGTCCAATAATGTAAAACGACCATCATTTCTACAATGTTCATTAAGGAATGTAAGCTTGCTTCCTTTGTTTTCCTTGAACGCATGGATAATTTATACACGAAAAGGCCTTTTCCTCTCAAATATTTGTTCCTAATCCTTGTATTCATAGGGCCTTTCTCTTCACCAGGCGCATTCTCTTTTCGACAACCGTTTTTGCGATTTTCCTTTAATGAATGTCAACTTTGAGCCTCTTTTTTATGTTAATTTTTCATCTCCTTAATGCCTACTACTCTCAATTTATATTTCGAATTTGGCAATACCTCCTCCAAATAATGGTACCGATGTTGCTGCAATGTTTTCTGGTGCCTGTTTAAGTTTTTCTTGAATATCTTAAAAACTCCTCAGTTTTCATGCTACATGCGTATATCAAATGAAGGAGTATAACATTTTCAAGCGTTTATTTTGCTTCAAGTTTTAATATTGCTGGAGATAAGAGTTAAAGGCCACTGTTTAGATTTCAGTAATTTACTATCCCCTGGATCATCAAATCGGCATGTTAGCTACATTAAAAAAAATAAAAAAAATGTGTGTGTGTGTTTTTTTTCAAAAAAATTCAAAGGTGAAACATCATTTTTATTTTTTTTTAATTTTCAGCAAATCTCGGACATCCTATATTTTTTCGTTTTTCACCGTCGTTTGAGATATTATGTTGTATTGAGACATATTATCACCTCTGAATTTGTCGGTCGAAATTGGTAACGCCCTGTATATATATATATATATATATATATATATATATATATACGGATGTGATTGATTCTCATCAAAATTTACCGTTGGCCAGTGATTCCTTGATCAGAAACTGTCGGTTGACAGTTTTAGACGCAAAACTTCAAACGCATCAGTGCTATATATGGTATTTTTAGATCAATTTTTTAATGCCCATGATACTAAACTGACAAAGTATTGTTAAGAGAAAAAAAATAACAGCTGTAAATTCTTCCATGTATTAATAGATCCATATATAATTATTTTATCCGTGAAATCGTAAATGCTTCTTTAAAATTCAAACATATTTATGAATGTAATCAAAGAGAGTTTTGATACAAATACTTACAATTTGTATTAATGTTAGATATCTTTTCCACCACAAATATTTTTGTATGGATTTTCCGAACGCTGATAAACCATAATAAAAGTACATGATGACGTGCACAAATGAATTCAGAAACAAGCTGATGATGATAAAGAAAACTGAAATGAAAAGGAAAACAAATGACAATTCATTATGCAGACTTCTATAATTTTCCGTTAATATTTTTTATGTTCTTCAAAAAATAATATAGCTTCTGCTCCACGAAAGGTTTACTTCAAAACGCAATACATGCAATAAATGTCAGACTTATTCAAGATATTAAACTAATATCTTAAATCATTCAAAATACGATGCTGAAATTGCTGTTATAAAATTTTTTAAGAAGAAGATTCGCACTGCTTTTTATTCCGAAAATAATTATCGTACCATAAAACTCTCACGGTAGAAATATTTTTTTTATAATGATGTGAAATTGCTCCCCATTTAATTGTCATCAACATATTTGGATTTAGTCAAAGCCATTTTCTTTCAAGCTGTTTCGATTAGTTAAAAATGCATATAACCTTTTTTTTTTAGTAAATCGTTGAAGTTTTATAATTGAAATTCGAATAATTAATGATAAATGAGTTTCCTCATTTATTTCAATATATTTATTAATACAATGATCTTTTAAAAGTAATTCTTAATCTGCATTAAAATACTTAATAAATAAGATAAAAGCCATGCATTTTAAAAATATGGAAGTATATTTTAAAATTTTTCGCTAATTATTAAGTTATTTAAATTAAACATTTTTGAAAAGAAAGTTACAAAAATTTCATACCAATCAAAGGAGGCAGATCTAAAAAATCATTGCTCGAAATTGCATTTATTTCTATAAAATATTTTTTATTTATTTAATATTTTTTAAAAATATTTTATATAATAATAACCAAAAACTTTAAAAGCAGTATAATTTTTTTTGTTGGGAGTTAGATGGGGTTGCAGAAACGTTCACAGGAAGAAATTAAAAATATCGTTAAAAATGAATTATATGCAAAACATTTCTTTCATCGCAGCATCATACAAAAACATTTTTTTTTCTTTTTGAGGCAAATGCTAAGGTGATGGAAAATATGAATTCATAGAAAAAATTCTACACTGGTTATCTTTCAATAGAAAAATCGCGCTAATCATGCCCTCATTTTCCCTAAACCTGATTGCTTAAAAATAAAGATTTTTTTATTGTTCTACAGTAATGGTATTCAAAGTTTCAAAACTCGGATATATTTTGTTTAAAAAGATTGAAAGAATTTTTTTTTAATTATTGCATAAAGTATGCTTTATTGAATATAATCCATATGACTATAATTCTATAAAATGTAGAATTCATAATTTTTCAGAAATGTATTTATTGAGTGAAACTAAATAAAATATTATTAACTATATTTAAAACATTTCTTCAACTGATAAAATGATTCATGTAATTTTAGAATTCAGAAATTAGATATTTTGAATTTTTAAATAATGTAAAAAAAATGTTAAGCTGTAATAATTTTGAAGTCATGATGAAAAAAGTTTGAAATTTCGATTATTTTTAATTAAATAAAATTAAAAACAAAATTACAAAAAAAAGATGCATTTTCCCATTTTCCAAAGTATATATATTTCAGAGATATTTACTTCAGGCCAAACCGTCTTACAGTAAGAGAACTACTGACGCAGACATGCACTCTTTATTATTAGCTGAGATGGTTGTGTGTGTATGTTGGCGCTCTACCGAATATGCGTTAGAATTAGTGTTAAATCATTTGATACAAATATATATAGGATAATGAAATATGCTCCTCTGATCCTTTTTGAAAAATTATATTTAAAATTATTAATTAAAAATTAAATGGAATTTTAATGATATTTCCTCCAAAATTTCCGAAAATATCAAAAAGAAAATAATTTTTTTTCATATTTTCCATCTTTTCAACAAGCCATTCTTTTCGATGTTTTAACTTAATTGTAGATAGAATATTTTATCTTCTTTTAATTAATTCAAAAATACTCTATAAGCATTGAATAATTGAGTATTTTAAGCGTATTCGGCAACAATATATTTAATTATAGTAAAGAAATTCAAAAATCGTTTTCTTATTGCTACAAATATATCATTCTGGTTTCTTGTTTCCTTATTGAATACTAACCGCCTTTGGCGACCAGCCCGGTTCGCCAATCTTAATGTCCGTTTAAATTTTAATAAATAAATATTTTACACAATTCCAACTTTAATAGATTCTTTATCAAAATATATTAAATCTTCAAATTTTGATAGTCATATAATTTACTCATAATATTATAAAGGCCTTCAGTCATAAAGTAATATGTATCTCTCTAATTTTCTGTTACCTCTCGTAGAATTTATGCTTTAAATTAAAGTGGAAAGAATGAATTTGCAATTAATATAATAATATTTTTTACTGAAACAAAACATTTTTTTACAATATAATTACTGATAACAGAGTCACTGAGCGTTTAAACTTTAAGGGTAATAAAGAATATCTTTCTTAATTTATGTAATATCTCAAGAATTTGTCAACAAAATATTCTCAGATTCATCATGAGCAGATTTATTAATTAACAATGTTTAATTTTAAATGTATCAAACACTAAGAAAATAAAATGTATCGCTTAAAATAATCTGTCGAAAACAGGTTTAAAAAGGCTTCTTTAAAAACGATGTACTTAAAACTATAAGCATATACAAAAAATATATAACTAACATAAATACAATTTAATTACAAAAGCATGCAACTAACCTAAAAATAACTTAAATCATTGAAAACCGATTAAAAAAACTACTTAAAAAACTATGTACTTAAAACTATAAACAAATACAAAAAATATATAACTAACATAAATACAATTTAATTCCAAAAGCATGCAACTAACTTGAAAATAATTTAAATCATCCGTTGATAATGGTTGTCATGTCAACAATCAGAAAACAATGCGTATGCGTGAATTTTCAACGCCAGTTACGGTAACGCAAATGCTTGAATCTTTCTACGCCAGGTGGAGTAACGCTATGCAGATTAGACATTTTTAATTTCCTTTATTCTGTGTTAATTTAATTCAAAAGTACTTTAGAATGAATCTGAAAGATGGCTTGATTAACAATGTTTAATTTTAAATGCATAAAACATTAAGAAAAGAAACAGAATTGTTTGAAAATCGGCTGAAAAATGTTAATCCTAGCCTCATTGTTGTTGCCAAAAAAAAACAAAACAAACCCTGAAGCCTTACTCATTTGGCTGTGGGGAAAATGGAAGATTTTTGGGCGGGAAAGTTAGTTTTTAATTAATAATTAAAATTGTAATTAAAAATTTAAAAAAAAAGGATCCAAGGTGCACATTCCCGACCTCTAAGGTAAACATGTACCAAATTTGTTAGCTGTTGGTCAAATGATCTGGCCTGTAGAGCGCCAACACGCACACATATTGAGCATTATTTATAACTAGACGCCTCTGGCGACCAGCCGGTGCGCCAGTATTACCGCTCGCTACAATTTTCAATTAAATATTTTAAGTAACTGGTCTCTTAATAGTTTCTCAAACAAAACATTTTTAATCTTCAAATTTTTATAGTCATACCAAACTTATAATGTTGTTTAGATCGTTTCGTTCAATTTACTATCTATATTTTGCTAATTTGTTGTCATTTCCGGTAAAACTTCAACTTTAATTTAAAGTGGAAATGATGAAGTTGCAATTAATATAAAGATATTTTTCAATAAAACCAAGCGTTTTATTTTATTTATTATCTTTATTGTTATTTATTTATTATTATTATTATTGAATATGAGTATTGCAAACTAAATCGCTCGGTATTTAAATCTTATGTCAACTACAAATTTTTTTTTTATAATTTATGTAATATCTCAAAGAGTAATTCAAAAAAATTCACAGATTCAGCATAAAATTCAGTTTTTAGTTTTGCTTTCAAAAGGGTTGAAATGAAATCAATGATAATATTTTGTTCCGGCCTATAAATACATTTCAAAAATTATGAAGTCTAAATTTAATGCAGTAAGGTTTCATATTCTAAGAAATATTTTGGACACAGCAAATTTTAAATAAATGAATGAATGTTTCTATTTTCCACGATCAAGTAAGACTTATTTATGAAGGTTTGAATGTTAAAAATGTTAAAAAACTCTACATTTTCATGATCTTAGGCCAATTAATCTTGAGAAACCTGCGCGCTGATTGGCGTATTTTCTTTCAAACGAGCGATGGAAAATCTAAAATTATCCTCTTTTTAATGAATAGTGATATTCAAATTTTCATAAATCAGTCAGTTTAAGTGATTGATTTAGTTGATTGGAAATTAACTCTTTTTATTTAAAATATTAGTGTTTCAAGAATATTTTGTTAATCGTAATTTCCACAGCAGAAGCTTTCTGTAAAATAAAAAA
>JAPMOR010121605.1:9407-42911 GCA_026543865.1 Argiope aurantia | reverse complement strand
GGAGGAGGATATGGAGGAGGAATCGGTGGAAAAGGACTATCATTAGGAGGCGTTGGATATGGTGGTGGAGGATATGGTGAGTACTAGGCACTATTTTAATACTTTCAATGGAAGTCAATAAACTTATTAACACTCAACAACTATGTTTGAATTAGATTTATTTTGATGGCATTGATAATCGATAATAATTGTTATTTATTTGCAATGATTGAAATACTAAACTTGTTATTTATTTATCATAACCGAAATAAGGAATCTATTTTTTCTTTACCAAACTGACTTTTTCCATCAGTTTTTTTAAATATGCTTAAAGGCAAAAATTAATTTTTCCTGTATTGAAATGAAATTTTATTGCACAATTAATGAAATCTCATTGCTCTTAAGACATTTTAAATTAATTTTTTTGAAATTTATATATTTTCCATTTATGTATTTGTTAATATCTGAATCAAAACTAATTCATTATTTCTTTATTTTTTCATTTTGAATAAAATTCACTTGGATAACATAAAATAGAGCCTTAAAATTCATTTTAAAAATGAATAAAATGAAATTTAAATTCTTACTTTGGAATTTTTTGTAAGAAATATCTTGAAACAATCCAATAATAAAAAGAAGCTCTAATTGGAAAATTAAAAAATATATGAACGCTATATAATTGTTAATAGGTTTTTATACATCTTTTAATTCATGGAGTTAAAATTCTCTATACAGCCCTTCCAGATTTTCCCTCATCATAACTTTTCAGATTTTTAAATTAGCTTTTCATTTTTGATTTTTAATTTTAGAAATTAAAATGTATTTTAAATTATGAAAGAAGAAATTTAAAAGTATTTTAAATTATGAAAGAAGAAATTTAAAAGTATTTTAAATCAAGAAGATCCATTAAAAATAATTACTGTCTGAAATTCTTTCTAAAATTGTCAGAATTAGAATCGTTAACCAAATAGAGTGTTATAAATTCTTTGAAAAAATAACAACAGTTTTTATCAACTGAAAGTGAAATTTCATTAATAACATAGTGATACTTTGTTCTAGGAGGCGGTGGATATGGAGGCGGCGGCGGTGGTGGAAAAGGTGGTAACGGTGGTGTAGCTCTCGTCGGTATCAGTTTATCTCAACTTGGTGGAGGAGGTGGCCACGGAGGTAGTGGTGGAGGGTATGGAGGCGGCAGTGGAGGAGGATATGGGGGTGGCAAAGGATCCGGAGGTGGTCATGGAGGAGGATCTGGTGGCGGTTATGGAGGAGGATCCGGTAGTGGTTATGGAGGAGGATCTGGATTTGGAAAAGGAAGTGGTGGAGGATATGGAGGTGGCTCTGGGTTCGGTAAAGGAAGTGGCGGAGGATATGGAGGAGGTTCAGGATTTGGTAAAGGAGGTGGTGGAGGATACGGAGGTGGAGTTGGTGGATATGGAGGAGGAAAAGGTGGATATTACTGAAGAGACAGATATATAAGTAAATACATTTACTATATATTTTTAAAATCCAAATTCAAATGACAATCATTGTTTTAAATTAGAATAAGAATCAAATTTTAATGATAATGGTTTCTTTTTGGCATTATATTAAAGCAAATAAGTTAAAATAAGAAGTTACTTGTCAGACTTTCATGAGCACTACATATTTCAGAAATTAAAATTTTATTGTATTTATAAATTTCCGTCGTATTTAAATATGAGTGTTTATTAATTAATTCTACTTCAATAACGAGGAGATTATAGCGGTACGTTTCTTTTGTTTATGTTCCTTTTCTGTCGACACACTAAAAATAATAATCATTATTATAAACTCTACTTTCATGAATATGATTAGATCTAGGACTAATATAAAAGAATGATAGATCCTCATTATAAAAAAAATTAAAACTGTTTCTTTGCAAGATTTATGAAGCAAATATTTTATCAAACTTGATTACATTGTTGTCTTTTATTTAAAAACAGGCTAATTCTATTATTTTTGATAAAACAAACATAATATTAATTGTAATTAACAGATAAAACTCTTATTGCACTTCCCTTTTTCCAATTCATCTAAAAGTCAAAGTCGAAAAACTAATGTTTTTCTCTTTTCTACTTCTTCAGTGAAGCAAGAAGAATAACAATGAGTCTCTCTCCCTAAAAGAACACTTCTTCAGTTGTCCACGGCACAGAGCACAGACAGCTTCATCTATCTCGTGAATTGCATAAATATTCTCCGTTCATCAGGGACATCCAAGAATTGAGGATAAAAGTTGCACCTGATTTCTGTCAATGTTGTGTATTTGGAGCAAACGTGTTCAATAAAATGTTATTTATATATATAAAAATAGTGCTTCTCTCTCTCTTTGCATATGAATTCATAACTCTTTTAAGAAATCAGAAAATGAAATTTAAGACTTACAGTGGAATGAAAATTCTTTTTTAAAACCTTTTTTTATTTAAAATAACTCATATTTTTACTATGATTTTGTTATTTTGAACTTTTTTTGTCGATATTTATCAACCATGCTAAATGTGTGTTATAGACAGTACTCAATATCACTTAAAAAGAGGTTTTATAAAACAGCCATCTTAAGCTTAAAAGTTTTTCACGATTGTTACTAGCAGATAGAATTAATAAAATTAATTGCAATCACCATAAAATAATTAGTTTAAAATATTTTGTAATGTTTGACTTACTGGGAATCATATATATGAACATAATTTCATATATTTTGTCAATAAAATATTATTTCTTAATTGACACGAGCTCTCCATAGAAATTCCCTTTTTTTCAAATTGATATAAAATTTGTGATGAAAGATGCTTTTGTGTTGAATAATATAATGAGCAAAATCTCGATATTGACAGCGGATTATTATTAAATAAAATAAGAATATCATTACACCGAATAACATTTAAATATTTCAAAAAGTTTTAGAATAAGCTAAATACTTTGTTAAAGAATTTCAAAAAGATTACATTCTTTTAATTTCTACAATATTTAAAATACCAATTATTAAAATATTTTTAAATAATATTTAAGAGCTAAGATCAAATTTTTAAAAGTAAACGAATTTTCAGCGTAAGATCAAATTTAAAGCCAAAATTAAATACATCAGTTATATTGGAAAAAAATAATTAATTTAAAGTATCCATTATATTTTCATTTAATAACAATGCGAGCTATAACGATAAAAGTGTCGTTTCTATAGATGGAAATGCATTTTTCAATCAATAAGAAATTAACTGTTTTATTTACTGCTAGAAAATGTTAATAATGTCAGCCTCATAATATGAAGATATATATAAAAAATATCAATAACTTGAATTTCTACAACATGGACAATCTGTGGCCGATTGAATCAACTCCTTCGAACATGACCCTTTACTAAGAGTTCTCATTGCTAATAACCAATAGCACAAAATTCTGTTAATTCTCTGCAGATTTCAGTGATATTACTAGAATTGAATGAAGCAAGAAAAAAGAGCCCCACGAATTTTCAAAGTTGTGCAAAACTGAGTTTAAAAAATTTTCTTCCTAAAATTAGAAAAGGATATCATAAAGCCTCCAAGAATTTCTTACTATGCGTTGTTCAATCTGTAAGCGTGGAAACAGGCAGCATGAAGTTATCTATTCACTATCCCTATATACTAGAGATTTCAAAAGTTTTCCTTTATAAAATCAGAAAATTTTAAATATTTAGTTAAACGTACCACGAATTACCAAATGGAATACACTCATTTCACATTTTTTTAATGCATTTTGTTTTAGAATGAATAAGAGCCTTATTTTTTAGGTTAGAGGTTTTTGAATTTTTATCTATTGTTTTTTTTCTCGGATTACCAAGATAATTTAGAGTTCTTTGCACTTATTTCAGAAAGATGAAAAATACTGTTCATGCAGGAAATATCAAAGACTAAATGTTACAACTCTCTATGAAAAATGTCCAATCCCCCGAATTATTTACTTGAACCACATTCTTTAGTATAATATCTTTTTAAAGGTTGGCTTATTGAAGGCGTGTTTCCAAATCTTATACCCAATAAAGACAAGACAAAAAGAGCAATCAGAATTTTTTCGTCAATTTTCCAATTTAACACATTGCTTTTTGGATATTACATAAGACTCAATCTAATATTCAAGATCTACACATGGAATATTTCAAAAGTTGGATATTAGATTTGTATATATGGATGGCATTTTAATTGTATTTAAAAGAGAAGAAGAGAATCAATGTCATTTCAAACTTTGCATAAAGTTTTCTATTTAACAATAAAACTCTACTCAATAGATTATAAAATTATTAATTACGACTTATTCTATCGTAGTCAGTAATGGGTACTCAAGAAATTAAATTATTGGGATATTTAGTTATTTCTGAATAAAAGTTAAATTAACTGAAGTAGCATTATAACAGCCATAAGCTATTCAAAATAATAGTAAATTATCGATTTTTAAAGTTAGTCGAAGTAATAGTAAACAATATCTTCCTAAGATAATTGACATAAACTTACAAGCTATAGAACACAATTCATGAAGTATAAACTTTTCTAGGATTAGTAAATTTTCTTTCTATTTTCAAACAGCGAGCTTTGCCTAGTTAAAATTTTCACGCATACTATATAAAAACGATGGTCTCAGCTCTTTTCCCAATTCACAAAATTGTAGAAAATTTGGTAAAGCTGTGAAAGACTTAAATAGCACTGCGAATAATTGTTACGAAATATTACATTTGGCATAAATCTAGCATTATTACTGAATCTCTGCGATCTTTGACTCCGTATTAGGATGATTAATCCCTAGCATGTGGTTAAAACAAATTAATTTTTTAAATTGAATGAAAATTAATTTTATTTTAAACGTCTTTTCCTCCGACTTATTGAAAACAAAATTTGATATAGAACTACTTTTGTAGTCACAAGATCCCTTCTGAGATTAATTAATGTAATTTATTGCGTTTACATACATGCAAAAACACAAATTTGGTCCAATTTTATTTATTAAGGTCTTTATTGTGTAGTTGAACTTGAAGAAGAGGACAGTCATAGTTCCTCTGAAGTATTGAAATCTACAAGTTTGGTGTAAAGATGCACCTAAATAGTGTTTTGAGTAACCGTGTTCAAATGAAGATACATATAATTCCGGAAATATGTTTTTGTGGGACATGGAGGTCTGAAATGTAGAAATCCATCAAAATCTCAAATACAAAAATAAGAATGTGAAGCAAAATTTTAAGCAATCTTGCACGAATATTAAAATCGTGTTGAAGAGAAAAACAGAATAAAAATGCAATCAATAAAATAAGAAGCGAATAAAAAGGCTTCGAACAATGTAGACTAGCTTTTATAAATACAACTCTATTAAACTACTCTTATCCTCAGTTTCTTTGTCGCTTTTCATAAACACCTGATTGGGGTGTAAGTTCAATACTTCAAAAATTTGAAATTGGAAACCAATTTCACTTTTCATAAAGTAGCCGAAGTATTTTCAAAGTAGCCGAAGTACTAGTAAACTATAAGTTGCCCTAAGTAATTTGAAACAAAATTGCAATTTACAGAAAATAGTTCAGGACATATGAATTTTTCTAGTTTTAGAAAATTTTCTTTCTATTTTCAAACAGTAAGCTATGTCTCTCTAAAACTTTCCAGCATATTCTCTAATAATAATGTTATTTACCGTTTCCAATACCTAAAATTGTGAATCATTTATTAAAGCTATGAATGACTGGAGAACAATAGTTATGAAATATTAATCTTTGGCATAAATCTAGCATTTTCACTCAATCAATTACCGTCTTTCCCGCTTTTTTTGGAGGTCCATATCTCAAGTAAGTGATTAATACAAAAGTAAACTTAAATAAAACTTATATTTTAAATGCCTTTTCTCCGACTAATTGAAAGCAAAATATGATATAGAGCTCAATTGTAGTCACAAGATCACTTATTTAATTTATTAATTATTACTTACTTAATTATTTACTTATTTACTTTATTATTATATAATTATTTACTTATTTACTTTATTGTTATTTAATTATTTACTTATTTAATTTATTGTACTTACATTTATCTAAATGCACCAATGGCCAGACAGCCAACCCGTTGACAGATTTAATTCAAAGGTTCATCAAAAATTTTCCAAATTTTGTTTATTTACATCTTTATTGTGTTCACTCGGACAGCCGCAAAGTGAGGCCTCCTCTGAATAGAACTCTCTCAAAATTTGATAGAAATTTAGATGTTTGGTGTAAATTTGGCGGAATTTCATTCGTCTAGCTCGAAACGTTTTGGTTTGATCGTGCTCAAATGCAGATAGACATAATTCCAAAAATGGCTTTTGTGACTCAGGAAAATTTGTATGTAAAAATATCCACAGTCTGCTGTTTAAATGTATATAAAAGCACCAAACGACGAAAGAACCCCAACCATTTGAATAGATTTGGTTCAAAATTTCATAAATTCTTTACCAAATTTCAATTATTTAAGACTTTATCGTGTTCACAGCCAGTAGCTTCCTCTGAATAGACATGGTTTAAAAATTTGATAGAAATTTACAAATTTGGTGTAAATTGCATATGTATCACACTTTATCCGTCTAGATCAAAATGTTTTTGAATGATCTTGTTCAGATGCAGACAGACCTAATTGCAAAAATGTGTCTCATGGAGGTCTGAAATTTGGAGATTCGTATTTGAAAAGCAAAGAAGGGAAACATAATTTCAAGCAATCTTGCATGAACACTTAAATCGCACTGAAAAGAAACAAATAATAAAAATACATTCAATAAAATGCGAAATGATAAGAAAAGCTGCGAACAATGACCAAGAGTTTTTATAAATGCACCTTAATTAAGGTATTCTTATCCTCAGTTTCTTCTATCTTTTTTCGCAGACACCTGTTTGCGGTGTGAGTTCAGTACTTCAACAATTCGAAACTGGAAACCAACCTCAATTTTGTCAAAGAAGTTAAATGAAATTCAAGTGAATTTTAAGACACATAAAAATGAATTCTTAAGCAAATATTTTTTTCTTAAGAAATTCGAATAGCTTTCAGAAGGGCAGAAACTTTGTGATTAATATTGAAAAATATCGATGAAAATTTATTCTTATCGGCAAAAGAATGTCTTATTACACTTAAACAACTTAGACATCTTCAATACGTGTATCAGTTTTTCCTAAATATTCAGTTGAGTGGGCTTATAAGCAATGCTGCTGTTGCTAAAAAAAGAATGAAGGAAAATACTTTTATTCATTGTTTTAATATAACCAAATAGTGTTGAAATATTGGAAGAATTTAAAAAATATCACTTCTATGTTTATAAAATATGATAACCATGTCATAATCTTTTTGGCATGATATGCCAAAAGTTCGACATCTAATATAAAAATATTTTTTCCTAAAGTGTCCGATAACTAATCATTTCAGATTAATTTACATCAAATAAAAAGAACCATAAAAATTACTTCCACATTTATTTAGCCAAACCGAAAAAAATGCCTCAAAGTTGAGCAGTTTCCAACTGACAAGAAAAAGTGAATTCGCACAAAATCAAAATTTCAAATTTTGGAAGGGAAGATAATGGCAAATTTCGTATCGCACATATTGATATTATTTGTCCTTTTCCTCTTTGAAATAACTAAGTCCACTGACTAATTTGTATTTAAATGTATGGAAGCTAGGTGGAAGTTATTCATCTCCAATGCAATGCAGCACAATCAACTTATAATTCTGTAAGATAGAATGGCACTTTATCAAAATACTGCTAGAATTGCTTGCTTCTCTTAAGAGATCTTTTTTCTTTAAATTAAAGTGGATTTTACTCTCTAGATATTTCTTCCTGTCTACATGATATGTTGTAGATGATATATTTCTTGAATTCCTTTATTCGGTTGCAACGGTTCGATCGATTGAATTGATATTCTGAATGCTATAGATTTCGCTGTTCCTATAATCTTAATCGGAATATTTTTCCAAATGTCAATTCTAAATTTAACTATATTAAAACGTTCACTTTGCACACATTTTATAAAACTTTCAGAGTGATAGTTGGGGAAATTAACCTTCATCATATGACAGCAAGCGGTTTTAAATGAATTTGTTTTCAATTTTTATGATCTCGATCTTACTTCTTTTGTGCTGACTATTACTTTTTAATTCGTGACAAAGCATTATTTTTAACCATACACATTGAGATATTTATGTGTATTTATGCTTCTGTTTTGGTATTAGGCTTGTGAGTGTTTTATTTTTTGACCTCGTTGGCTTTTTGTATTTTCACTTATATATGGTATCAAACTTTGTAATTCGCTATTTTTTGCTGTTCCTTTTATATATATGTTTTAAATTACTTTGTGGCTTCTGTTTCTTGTGTGTTTTTGATTAATACCTTCTGTAAATGGAGTCAATCAATGTTCTATATTTATTTCAAACTAGCCGCCTTTGGCGACCAGCCGGTTCGCCAGTATTACTTCTCGCTACAATTTTCAATTAAATATTTTAAGTAACTGGTCTCTTAAAGGATTCTCAAACAAAAAATTTTTCATCTTCAAATTTTGATAGTCATACCAAACTGATACTGTTTAGACCGTTTCGCTCAATTTAGTATATATATTTTGCTAATTTGTTGCCATTCCGGGTAAAACTTCAAATTTAATTTAAAATGTAAATGACGAAATTGCAATTAATATTAAGATATTTTTTAATAAAACCAAGCGCTTTATTTTATTTATCATCTTTATTGTTATTTATTAATTATTATTATTATTGAATATGAGTATTGCAAACAGAATCGCTAGGTATTTATGTCTTATGTTAACTACAAAATATTTTTCATAGTTTATGTAATATCTCAAACAATAATTCAACAAAAAATTATGAGATTCAGTATAAAATTCAGTTTTTAGTTTTGCTTTCAAAAGGATTGAAATGAAATCAATAATAATATTTTGTTCCTGCTTATAAATATATTTCAAAAATTATGAAGTCTAAATTTAATGCAGTAAGGTCTCATATTCTGAGAAATATTCTGGACACACCAAATTTTAAATAAATGAATGAATGTTTCTATTTTCCACGATCAACTAAGACTTATTTATGAAGTTTTAAATGTTAAAAATTTAGAAAAACTCACCATTTTCATAATCTTAGGCCAATTAATCTTGAGAAACCTGCGCGCTGATTGGCGTATTTTCTTTGAAGCTATCGATGGAAAATCTAAAATTATCCTTTTTTTATTGAATAGTGATATTCAAATCTTTATAAATCAGTCAGTTTAAGTGATTAGAAATTAATTCTTAAAAGTCAGTGATTTAGTTGATTGGAAATTAATTCTATGACCACCATAAAATCTGTGCTTTCTCTTGTGGTGTATGCATTCTCCTTAATATCCGCTCGAATAAAACATCATATACAAAAGTACTACATAGAACAAACACATCAAAAATAAACATAACATTTCAATAGTTGCCGAAAACAAAAGAGAGAAAAATGCAATTAATAAGCAGACGATATTTAGAAAAGTACAGATATTTAGACTGGAAAATGAAATTATCTGAAATTAAAAACACTCGCAGACGATATTTACAAAAGTAAAAATATTCTAACCTGAAAAGGAAAATATATGAGTTATTCCATCAATAAATGCCTTAAGTTTGTTTACATCTTCATTATTTTATGAGTTATTAAATATCAAAATGGATCCGGGACTGAATAAACACCCTGTATAGAGAGTGTAAAAGATCATAAAATAATTTTTCTTGAATTTATTTTATAGAAAAAATAATATTTCATATTTGTTTCATTTCCTACAGACACGTGCCGAAAATTATATTGTTGCAGATTTCATTTCGAAAAAGATTTAATTTATTTTCAGTTAGAGCTTTAATCAATGTGATGGCAACAGTTTGAAAAAAGCTATTTTTTCCCCATGAATGCGAAACGTGCTTAATCTTGATTTTTATTTTTGACGAAAAAAATTATTGAAAAACATAGTTAAAATATTTATTTAAAAATTCCTTAAAAATAGAAATGCAATTTTAAGATTAAAACATTGGTATCATTTAAAAGATAAATTTTTTGATTTTTAACTTCATGTAAAAATCTTTTTTGTGCGGTAATATTTTCGGAAGTAATAGCAGAAACTCGTCAAAATTTTGCTTAATTTTTAAATAAATAAAATTCTAGTTAAAAATTCGGAAAAATAATCCCCAGGTGCACATTCCCGGCCTCCAATGTATACACGTGCTAAATTTGGTAGCTGTAGGTTGAACAGTCTGGCCTGTAGAGCGCCAAAACACACACACACACATTGAGCTTTATTATAAGTATAGATAGATAAATAAAAAAAACTTATGTTTTTTTTAATTATGTTTCCAGGTTAGGTTTTGCATGAATCAAAGTTTTTCATGCGTTTTTATTTTTTTCCGTATTGGCAGAATCAGCTGACAAATGGGTTCTCTATATGAAGAAAGGTTTTTTTTTTCTAATGACTCAATCAGATAGATATGCGTTTTACAATTACGATAAAAAGTAAAATTTACGTAATGAATTAAAAGGTTAAAACAGAAAACATTTCAGACTACAAAATTCTAAAAGAATGGAGGGAGATGTATTGCTTAAGCTGATTTCAAAATGATTCTATCTCGTCGAACTAATTTGAAATAATTTTTACTTCTAAACATTTTCAATCATTTCCACAGGGTGGTCATTGCTTCACAAGTTTTTAAACTGCAGCAATTTAATTAAGTTTTAATTTTTCTACTATCAAACTAAGACAGAAACATTCTTCAAAAGATTTTTCAATTTTGGATTATAAGTTCTTAAGTTAGTTATTGACATCACTTTAGAAGTTTAAATGGAATTGCGAATGTATAGAAAGCTTAAAACAATTTTAAACACCGATTTTTAATAATATTTTAAGAATTTATCAATTGATTTGATCCTTAGATATGTCAATTGATTTGATTCATTGTCAATTAATTAGTCATCCTGTTTTATTTTTATTTCTCATATAAAAAGCATGTTTTCAAAGTATAATTCTGTAACCGACAAAGAATATCGATTTGAAATACTTGGAAAATGTCGCTCATTTTAAACTAAATTAAATCAGAAACACTTTTTTAGAATTAAGTTTGTGTTAATTTATTTGAGAGCGTATTGGCATAACGTGTATAACAGTTTCCTGAGTTTAGTGAATGGAATTTTGTTTGTGTCTCCTATACCAAGATTGAAGATATTTGCAAAATTTTCAATCATATCTTTCAAAGAATAAAATTTAATAAAACATATCAAGATATTTTTTACTTAATCATGAAACAATATGTATAGAAAACATATTCAGGGACAATTGTTTTAATTTTTTTTTACGTATTAAGCCGAAATGAAATATTTTTCGATTGAAATATTTATTTAGAAATGTGTGCCCAATGCGCTAACCGAAAATATTAATTTTAATTCATTATAGTCATTTATCATAGCTGTGATTAATAATAAACAAAACAAAATTTGAAAATTATTAATTAATAGCACGAAATAAATTAAGTAATAATTTGAACCTGATATCAGTGAACAATTGTTTAAAGGTACTTTGTGATCATTATTTGGCAATAAGAGAGATTATCGAATGAATTTTATATCATATGATTTATGTATGGAAGCTTTATTTATTAAGAAGGTTTGTGACACATCGCGTCTCAAATAATTCCAAACACTTTGAATTTGTTTCAAAATAACAATATATTCAATGTCTTTCATACAGAATCTTTGAACAATTAAGTGAGGGGTATTTGAAAAGTGAAAAAAAAAACTCAAATATTACGTCACTTAAAAGTCAGCCAATACTGACTGTTTTATTGTTATGGCGTTCTGTATTATGAACACTTATCAATTAGCCAGACAGTCAATCGCCATTATTATTTAAGTATTTTACGATGTCTGCCTGAAAGAATTAGATGAAAATGGCCGAAAATGTGATGATAAAATATAAAGTTTCCATTAAAATAATACATCTTCTCACAGCATTATTATTATTCGTAAATTTTTATCCAATATTCAACAAATTAACTTCCAGGCGCGTTGGACTTTGATATGGCTTTGCGTTGTTGACATTGAAAGAAAACGAAATTTGAATTTTGAATAATTTTATGCTGTTATTTTTGAAGCAAAAGATTTTGCTCCTTCTTCCTTTATTTTATTAGAAGTTCTGTTTTCAACTGGTGCGTGATATAGTGCATTGAAGTCAGGGGAGACTTGTCCATTTTTCTTTTTTCTTTTCTTCTGTTTAAAAACTTAGTAAAACTGAGCCATACAAAGGTTACTGTAGTCGAAGAAAATGACATTTGTTATTCTGTCAACATCATGCAATCTGCAATGTCTGAAATATTCTTTAAAAGGGGAAAATCCGCAAATGAACTGGATTTACGCATTGGGCAAAATGAATGCGAATAAATTAATATTGTAATATTAAATGCGAACTCTAAATTACGAATTTCCCAAAAGAAACCACTTACACTACAATCTTTCATAAAAGAGAAAATAAAGCGCGTCATGCAAACATACAAAATATGAAATTTACTCGCAAGGGAAAAATCCAGTTTACAACCCAGGATCCTGTTTTTGCAGCCCAATTACTTAATTTAGACAACATAATAAACATTCCAATTGCGACGGATATTATATGGGAAATATAGCCACCCGATTTCTAATCTATGATATCCTAACAAAAGTCCCACTGTTAGAAATTGCTGAAGAGTTAACAAAAAATAACGAATTTGAAATTGTTGAGATGAGGCGATTTATAAAACAGAATGACTCCCGGGAGACATCAGCCGTTCTCATAACGAAACTTGTTACACGTTTTCTCGTAAAAGAAAAGATTTGGTTCACAAATACAAAAATACAATCATTTATTGACAAGCCACGGCAGTGCACAAAATTGCTTTAGTTTCATGCACCCATCAAGGCTATGCGAAAAACCGATTTATCATCTGTATGGCAACATTCATGTAGGCATTTGTCAATCCTTACAGAAATAGGCCAGTTGTAAAGGCGAACATTCGGCCACATCGAGAGAATGCCCTTTTTATATCAAGGAGAAAGACATTAGTTTCTACATTTTGCTCAAATGTAGAAACAATATCACAACTGCTGAGGGAGACGAATCTATAATCAATCAAAGAAATCTAGTTACGCGACAGCTGTCAAAATAAATGCTGATATAAAATGCTTCTATATCTAAGAACAAATAAGCGAAATAATGGAGATTATGATCACTAAAATGAATGAAAAGATAGAATCGGTCATCCAAACAATGAAAATTAAAATGGAAAAGCAAATTAACATGCTGCTTGGAATGTTTAAAAATTGGTGGAATCACTGTCATATACTTTAACAGCCATTAGTAACCTTGGCGGCTTAAATTTTATTATTATTTATATGCTCCTCAAGGACTCAATATAGATAAGATAAAAGTTTATTTTGATTTCTTCTCCGGGTCTGTTTTTATATTTAGTGACTTTCATTTCCATCATCCTTTTTGGGGATCAAATAAATCATCTCCTCTAAGCGATGATTTCGTAAAATGGATTCAAAATTCCAGTTTTGTCCTCGTTAATACTTCGAACCCTACGTATGCCACTTGCACTAGATCAGTTTCGATGATCGACTTCTTGATCTGCTCGACATCTATCTCTTATGGCGTTAATTGCTATGTTTCTGACTCGTCCTTTGAAAGTGATCATTGCCTAGTCATTATTACATGGTCAAATGTAGTGCTAGGTATATAAAAAAAATAGTTTGGAATTGGACTATGGAGCAATAGGCAAATGCATTGACAAGCAGGATTTCGAAATTATAAGGTAAAACATGAAATTAATATCTTTGCTGACTAAAACTTATCCCCCATGGTGGAACCTATCTTGTCACAGTTTTCAAAAATTGAAAATTCTATTTTGAAAAAGTGCCCTTCGTTTCATTTCAGATCCAGACTGGATAAAGCACAAAAAATATGCAGCAAGACTTCGTTTTTAATATTAAAAAGACTAGTCGAAATCATTGGGACAAAATTTGCAAAATTTTTACAAATCCTAGAATTTTTTACTCGATACTCAAGAAGTTTTACAATCATTCAAACCAGGAATTGAATATTTCAAATCTCATTCAGCATAATAATCGTTTGGTTGCAAACATATTTCAGCAAAACAAACTTTTTGCTGATTTTTTTTTTTTTTTTTTTTTTTTTTTGCTGACAATAGCATCTAGCATGAGCTGATTCCAGTTGACTATAGCGAAGTCCGCATTCTTGTCTTAATACTCCTGTTCACCTATAGGAAATCAGATACACTATAAAAAAAGCACGGAATTCTATACGTGGTGCTGATGGTATTATAGCAAATTCGTTTTAAAATCTTAGCATCACAGATCTAATAATGATTACATCCATCTTTCAGGAGGTTCTTACAACATCTTTTATTCCGGATTCAATCATTGTCCTTCCTAAACCAAACAAAACAAAAATCACTTCATATAGACCATAGCTCTCGCCTGTTTTTACAAAAACTTTTAATTCAGCGTATTACCCATCATTTAATAATTGAGAGAAAAATTCCTCCTTTTATGAATGGTTTACTTCCACTCAGGGACAATCAGATTGCAGTATATAAAATTCATACAGCTATTACGGAAGCCCACAATCTAAAGAAAACTTTATCCGAATTAGTCTAAATATTAAAAGTGTATATGACTCTATTTATATTGATGGTCTTATGCTGAAGTGCCTTCAGATTGGTATCAAAGGCAATATTTCAAAGTTCATACACAACTTTCTCCAAAACCGAGGTTTTCAAGTTCTTTCAAGCTCGAACTTTGGAGAAATTCTCTTTCTGGAAGAAAAACTCTTCAGAAAGGTTTGGCTCAAGGTAGTGTTGTCTCACCCATACTCTTTGTAATTTTCCTTGAGGATTTCTTTGAAACCCTTGAGGTTGATGTGTAATTCTCAATTTTTGTTGATGACATTTTTATCTGTTGGGCTCACACATCTTTAGATTACATTTCAAAGGAGCTTCAGAATACTATGGAAAACGTCCACAAATGGAGCAGTTATTGGAAATTTAATATCAGCCCCAAGAAATGCTCTATTGCTGACTGACCTATCAAAAAAAGAAATTGCAATCGACTTCTCGAATTACATATGCTGGTCTCCTTCTCCCTTGAAAAGAATGTATTAAATACTTTGACATCGATTTTTTGAAAACAAACCAAAATGGAGTTTTATTTCCAAATATTCGAGCTAAAGCACTTAGAAAAATTAATGCTTTAAAATCTATTGCGTATAAAACTTGAGTCCTTAGAATAACGGATCTCGTAAATATAATCAATAATAGCATCCTAAGTCTATTTTATTACAGCAACTCAATAACCAATAAATTCTCCGAAAGTGAATACAAAGCCTGCAATTCAATACAAACTATAGCCCTTATAATAGGACTTGGACTGCCAAAATGAACCCGAGATATTGTTCTCATGAAAATCGCTGGTCAGGAAATGCTATCGGAAAACATTTGAAGATTAGTAGTGCAATTCTTCCTCAGGCAACTTGCCAGTGGCACTCATTCACCTATTTATCATCATAATACCAATTCTGGAATCAAATTAGTTAAAAAAGACGAAATTATAATTAAAAATTTATTTGAAAACCTGAATGCTACTAAAAATTATATTATTGCTCTGCCACATCCCATTGTCTCCCAAAATAATTTTTGTGAAATTCATCTTTCAGACTTTAGTTTTCAAAATACAGCTCTTCCTAGTTACATGATCAAGAATCTTTTTGATGAAACTGTATGCAAACAATTTCAAGATTATTTTATTATCGCTACGGATGCATCCAAATCTCAATCTTTCACTTCTATTGTGGGTATCTCTTGTAACCAATCCTTCTACTATAGCATTCACCCCAACAATTCCATTTTTACAGCGGAAACTTTGGCACTTTGTCAAGCTCTGGATTTATTTTCAGTAACTGGAAAAAATCTGCTTTTGCTGACAGGCAATTATTCGGCCCTTCAAGCTTTAAAATACCTTACAATCAAATCTCCAAAAATCATTCATAGATTAGCTTGCAAAATTCAAGCACGGGGAAAATTAAATCAGAGAATATGTTTGGTGTGGTATCCAGGACATTCACAGATATATTGGAATGAAAATTCGGACATACTCGCAAAAATGGTCACAGAGTCGCATCCATTGCTGGAATGAATTGCTTCAGCGGATTTAATTTCTCATTATCAGGAAACCTCACTACAAAAAATGAATCACATGTTTAAAAATAGCAAATATCAAAAATCTTTTAGCGATGTTCCCACCATATTTTCCCTTAATACATGGCTAAAAAACAAAGAAGATATCATAACTGCACCTTTTTTAATCCGGATGATTATAACTCCAGCTCTGTTGAATAGATTTGGTCTGCATAATTTTCCTCACTGCCAAGTTTGTAATCATAAAAATAACCTTGAACACATCATCTTGTTTTGTTCCAGATACGCAAACCATAGGTCAAATCTTTTTGCAAAACTTAATATTGATCTTCCTTCTTGTTCTTAATTGAAAACGTTTATTCAAAAAGTTGTTTCTAATAAGCAGTATCTTCGGATAATTCTCCAATCTCTGAAGTTTTTTAATATCTATTGAATGAATTCTTTTGGCATTAGGAGATAATGGCCTTTGTTGCCAAAAATCCCATTCTCATCCCATTTAAATCAATCAATCAACCACCAGAAGCTCCGTATTCACCTGATATTGTATCTAGAACTTTGGATTCCATATGAAGTTTTGCTATTTTCCATAGTTGAAATTGCTTCATAGTGGTCACCATTTTGAATTCCATTAATTAAATGAAAGAAAATTAACTATGGACTATAAAGCGCTTTCATAGAAACGACATTAAGGGATGTTTGGATGAAAGGAAAAAAACAATGACAGAAGATCATTACAATGGGAGTTGATTACTTTGAGGGAAATAAAATAAATTTTAACCAGTATATTGATACCTTTGGTCTTATACTACTATTATACTAGTAAACTATACCAAATTGTTTAAGATGCCTGTCAACAGAACGTATATTCTTTCACTTTTCCATGTCCATGCAAACATGTTAAGCAAATACCATGACAAACTAGATGAATTAAATACAACACAAAGAGTTATCTTTAGGTGTTATCTTCTTAAAATTGCGTTAAAATTTGAATCTAATGCAAAATCATGTTGTTTATCAGTTATCACTTCTCCTCATAAGAATGTGAATGCGATAAATCGAAAATCCAGGAAGATAAAAGGATATTTTGGATTATATAAAAGTATGAAAGGTCGGATCAAAGGATTGACTTTACATTTTGTTTTTATTTGCATAGGGACAAGATAGCTAAAAGTGAATAAGATAGCTTAAAATAACTAGTTGAAAGAAAAGGTACACTTTTTCTTGGCAACCATAATTATTGATCATAGTAAAAGAAAGGCTGTTTCAAAAATGCAAACTCGATTTGCTTCATTTTTAGACAAGTTAAGTACAAATTGTGCAATGTTGTGAAAGTATATCTGAAAGCCTTGAAAAATACATTTTACATCTTTAGACAAGAAAATCGCTCATGGAATGATTCAGTCACACTCGAAAGAATAAAAGATCGCATTCCACGATTCCGATGATGTTTCGCCTGTTAACAATTTAGAAATTGACCGCATCCAATTGGGGGACAGGAATAGACGAAAAAAGAAAGGTTTCTTTAGAAGTCAGCTGCGAGAATTGGACGAATGAAAGAGAAATGAAGCTGAGACCGACTGACCCATTTCTTTTGTATATAAACGGATCTGCCTCCCATGCTGGACACATTCTCAGCATCATGGCAAGTTCTAAGGTGGGTTCTTCGTCTCCTCTGTCTTTATGATTTTATAACTCAGTTGGGACTCCAACGTTGAAAACCTGCTAAAGTTACGCTTACTAAACGATATTCTAAAAGATTTCTTTTTAAGATTTTATACATTGGTATAGACTTCAATAAAGAGTACTTACTAAAACTGTGCTACCTAAACATTATTCTGAAAGATATACTATTGTATCTGAACAGAATTGTTATTATCGTGGCGTAGTTTACTAAAATATGTAATAGATATACTACTATAAATGAAATATTGGTGATATTCAGCTGCAATAAATACATCTTAAAGTTATAGATTATTTAATAAGTTATGATTAAAATTTTAAGCTAATAGATATTTTGGTGCTAATGAATTGTAACATGGGAATTATACGATGATAACTCGCTGAAACGTCCTTATGTTCTTTCATTTTGGATGTGTTTTGTTGATAACTATTCAAGATGAGAATAATTTCTAGCCGGTGGTTGGTTTATATCTAAATTGGAGCTTATTTCATACTGTATAATGGAATGGTAATCATTTTAATAGTGATTTAATTTTTCTAGGCATAGTGTATTAAAAATTATTCTTTTCAACAGAAGAATAATTTTTTAAGATTGATATCAAATACCAGTGGCGATTCATACACTGGGACTGCAGAGTAGCAGCACCCTATAAAATTATTTCATAAAGTTAAATTTCGTTTTTTTAAATCTAATTCTCTATATTCTCAACAACGTCAATTTGTTGCTTTGGACTGATTTTAGCAATATGAGAGTTCGATAATAAACGAAAATAAAAAAAAGCATTAAAAACCTGAAGAGAAAATCAATAAGTAAGGAAAATGCAGGTAGCAGATTATGAAAATAACTACAATGAGCATTAATTTGAAAATTTGACTTATTTGACAATCAAAGTTAAAACTCTCTCTTCTTAACTCTTAGATCCTTTAAGTTAAAAATCTTTCTCTCCTCATAACGATAGGCACTTGAGATACAATTAAACCAAACCCATATTCAAACGCGAACAACTCAATTTTTTTCTAACTTCCATCCAAGACATAGCCTTTATTTCCTCAATGTTTTTCTTTCTTCTTCTGATTGCCTTGACAGAAATATATTTGCTTTATAGAATACTCATTTTCTTTTATTAGATCTCTCTCTTTGAACCAAAAGTGCTCAGAGAATTTTCTAAAATATTATTCAAATAGAAATCCTTATTAAGAAGAGTCAATTGTTGTTTATTACTAAATAGATGAAACGATAAACGTTGCAGTCTTCAAAAAATTAGGTTTTCGAATCTTTTGATGAGGGGAAAATTGAATGCAAATTTGAAAATGTGGTGGAATGAAAATCATTGATTCGTGCATTGGAAGCAACAGGATGTATAGTTTCGGTAACATTTCTTTAATGATCACACAAAAACAAAGACAAGACAGTAACGAGAGCACCTCTCACACAACGGTATTTCATCTGATTATAATTATAATCGCAGTGCACCATGGGTACTGACTAGGTACCCATGGTGCACTGCGTACTTAGAGGGCTCCTAGTCAGGCATCGCCATCTATTATCCAGAAGAGAAGATAGAGTAATGCACCTGCTACACAAATCATTTGATGATCGATTTAAATATTGTTCAAAAGTCTTCAAATAAGATAATTCAAAACCAACGAAGATTCCACATCCCAATTTATTTGAAACATGGCTGGTTTCTGTTACTGTAATGTAAAGAAAGCACCGTTTGGTGTTTCATGTTTATTTATGGTGGAAAAGTTGCACTAATTGTTAATGATGAGAAATATTTATGAATTACTGAAAAAAATATGAAAAGCGCAGAATAGATGTAGCGATAATTGATGACAAGAAATTTTAAAAATGGCTTTAAATTTAAAAATTTAGGCTGCTTATGAGTAAAGTGATATTTTTAAAAACGCAATGTCTTTATAAAACGTTTTGCAGCATTTCTTAATTCTGAGCTAACGAATCATCACTATGAAATATTTTAAATATTCATGATTTAAAATAAGTAAAATTAAGAAATGTTTTCTTTAACGAATTTGAAGTTTTAACAAAAATAAAGTTTTCTAACTATGTCACTTCCTACCTTCATTAAATTTCAATCTAACTAACGAAAAGAAGAGACAAAAGAAATAATGAAAAGAAATTCAAATAAATTTCACAAGTTGTTTCCACATTAACCATTACCGATCTCTTATTTTTTAAGGAGATTTCTTCCTTTTTAAAATGTATATTTTAATTAAATTTGCGACTAAATAACAACTGAAAGATGAACATAATATTCTTATAGAAATATAATTGAAAAGATGACCAGAAAGGTATTAAAATAGTCTGTACTAGAGTATAAGAAATTGAATAAAGAACACGTAAGTAAAACATATGGGCAGAAAAAAAAACTACATATTGGTTTTGAATGTTATGTAAAAATAATTAGAAATACTATCAAATCACAAATTTGTATTAATATTATCAGAAAGAACTTAGCTTGCATTCTGGAATTTTAATATTGATAAAAATTCATAAATGTGGAAGTTTTTATCGAAAATAATATAAAATCTATAATTTCATCAGAAAAAAAATTAATATTTTGTTATTGCAGAATTTATTTTTATTTTTTAAATGTTAATGCATAGTTAAAAGTAGTAATAAAATCAAATTAGATAAGGGAAAAAAAGAAACAAATTTATTTTATATGATTTTATCAATTTAGAATATTAAATGATTGTATTTAAATAATGCATGCTATTTAATCTTTGATGTTTTTTTCAGAGTTGGTTGGTTTGGGCAATTGCGAGTTATCTCGTACTTTCTGTATCTAGCCTCGGCGGAGGGGGATATGATGGGGGAGGCCACGGTGGCGGGGGAGGATATGGTGGTGGAGGGGGAGGCGGATACGGCAGTGGAGGAAAAGGTAGATTCGGAGGAGGTGCTGGAGGATATGGCGTAGGAGGATACGGTGATGGCGGAAAAGGAGGATTTGGTTTGAGAAGAATACAGCAGTGGAGGAAAAGGTAGATTCGGAGGAGGTGCTGGTGAATATGGCGTAGGAGGATACGGCGGTGGCGGAAAAGGAGGATTTGGTGGAGAAGAATACAGCAGTGGAGGATATGGAGGAGGAAGCGGTGGGAAAGGACTCTCATTAAGAGGCAGTAGATATGGATGTGGAGAATATGGTAGGTTACTAAGCTCTATTTTGATATTTTAAAATTTAAGTCAATTAACCGATTAACACTCAGAAATTTCGATGAATCTGTAAGATAATCTATAATAAGTCTTATTTATTTACCTTAAATGAAATAATAAATCTACTATTTACTTATCAAAATGACTTTTATCATCGATTGTTTAGTTATTTTTAAAGGCAAATATTAATTTTTCATGTATAGAAATGAAATTTTATCTCATAACTAAATAAACTTTATTGCTTTTAATAAATTTTAAATTAATGTTTTGAAATTTATATTCTCCAATTATATAATTTTTTATATTGAAATTAAAAATAAATCATCATTTTGTTATTTTTTCAATTTAAATGAAGTTCACATAGATAAGATAAAACAAAGCGTTAGCATTCATTTTTAAAATGCCTAAAATTATATTTCCATTCTTGAACTTTAGCGTGAAATATCTTCATACAATCTAATAATAAAAAGAAAATTTGATTGGAAAACACTTAAAAGAATATGAGCATTATTTAATTTTATTTAATGTGGTGGAATGAAAATCATTATAATCCGGAAAAGTAAGAGGACCCATGTTTTCGGGAACATTTCTTTAATGATCACATTTCACACAAAACACGGACAAGACAAGACATTAAGCGCGCCTTAACAGAACAGCATCTGTCTCGTTATTTACTATCGCAATGCACTCTGGGATGTGTACCTAATCAGGCATCGCCATCTATTATCCAAAAGGGAATATAGAATCATGCAATTGCTACAATGTATCTTTTAAGTTTAAGTTTTCATTCAATATAAATTCTGCGTACATCCCATTTAAAATTTTTAAACTGGCTTTTTATTTATTTTTATTATTATTTAGGAGAACTTTAAATCTTGAAAGGAACTAGTTTAACTAAAACCGCCCTTTAAAAATGTTCGCGTAGTTAATAATTAGCACAAAGACAACAATAAGTGCAATAATTTTGAAACCCCATAGCAAAGCTGTCGTTCAACATTTTTCAAACTAAAGGAGTAGTTGATAGTTCTAATTGTCTAAAAATAGTTGAAGAATATTTTTTCTACAGACCTGTAATATTTTTTAAATTCAGATTTCGCAGAAAGTTTTCTGTCAAAAAATAATTACTACCTGAAATTCTTTTTAAAAATATTAGAATTAGTAACGTTAATCAAATAGAGAGTACATAAATTATTTGAACAATTAATTACAATTTTTAACTACTAAAGCTTAAATTTCATTAATAACATTGTAATACTTTATTTTAGGAGGCAGTGGATATGGATATGACGGCGGTGCTCGAAAAGGAGGTAGCCGAGGAGTGGCTATCGTCGGTATCGGTTTATCTCAACTTGGAGAAGAAGGTAGTGGTGGAGAAGGATATGAAGGTGGAAAAGGATTCGGAGGTGGTTACGGAGGAGGATCTGGAATTGGAAAAGGAAGTGGTGTAGGATATGGAGAAGGCTCTGAATTTGGTACAGGAAGTGACGGAGGATATAGAGGAGGTTCTGGATTTGGTAAAGGATGGGGTGGAAAATACGAAGGTGGATCTGGAGGATCTGGTGGCGGGAAAGGAGGATATTAATAATTAAACGGATATAAGTAAATTTAATTAATATATTTGTTTTTCTGTAATGCAAATCAACGTTTTAATTTAGAATAAGTACCAAATTTAAATAATTATTGCTTCTTTTGGTATTGTATTATTTAAAGAAGCTAATACAAAAATCTTGACGTAAGTCAGAATTTCTAGTTTTCGTTTATATTTCGTCTAGTTTTCGTTTATATTTCAAAATTTAAAATTCGATCCTATCTATAAATTTTCACTGATATTTAAATATTGATTAATTATTAATTTTGCATTAATTACCAAGGGTGTTTTCTTAGATTATAGGACTACCTGTATATTTTTTATTCCTTTTTCTAACGACTTATTAAAAATAAGAACTATTATTATATCAAAATGCTACTTCTATGAATACTTTTGAATCTAGTATAAATGAATAATAGATGCTCATTTATAAAACGATTAAAACTCTTTCTCTGTGGTTTCCTTAAGTAAATTAGTATTTAAAGAGTCATAGTTCTATTATTATCTTCTATTTAAAATCAGACCGAGTCTATTATTTTTGAAAAAGCAAATATAATTTAATTATTTTTAATATATAAATCTCTTATTTAAATTCCCTTTTTACCCTTCAACAAGAAATCAAAGTTGAAAAAGTAATGTTTTAGTTTTCTACCCCTTTAGTGATGCACGAAGAACTAAGAGTGAACTTTTCTCACTAAAAGAATACTTCTTCAGTTGTCGACTACACAATTCCCAGACAACTTCGTCTATCTTGTGAATTGTAGAAATACCATCTGTTCATCAGGGACAGTGAAGAATTGAGGATAAAATTTGCTCTTGAATTCTGTGAGCGTTGTGTATTAGAAGACATGTCTTCAATAAATAAATGTTATTTATTTATATATATATATATATAAATACTGTTTCTCTCTTTCTCTCTGTATATGAATTCATAATTGTCGCAAAAAAGGCTTTAGAAATAAGAAAATTAGAGTAGAGACTTATAGTGCAATTAATATTCGTTTTGAAAATTTTTTTGGGCATCTCGTACTTCTAACTGGATTTTGTTATTTTGAATTTATTTGCATTTGTAGTTGTGAAACATTCTTAGTTTGCTTTATTAGTACTCAATATCACTTTAGTAGATATTTTATAAAACAGTTATCTTAAACTTAAGAGTTTTCTAAGTTTGTTCTTCAAGCGTAGATAGAATTTATGAAATTAAATGCTGTCATTATAAAATAATTAATTTAAAATATTTTGTATTGCTTAACCTACTGGTTATTCTTAGAGATGAATATACTTTCATGTACTTTATCAATGAAATATTATTTCTTATTGAGATGAGCCCTTCACAGAAATTAATTTTTTCAAACAGATTAATATTTGTGATAAAAGGTATTTTGATGTGGAATAATATAATATGCAAAATTATTTACGGCGACATTATTATACTATAAGGCGAGAATGAATTCATAATTTCAGAACTCCTAAATGAGAGTACATCGCGTAACTTTTAAATATTTGCATTTCGAAAAATTTCATAAGAAACTAAACTCTTTTTAAGAACTTCAAAAGGATTATTTTATTTTAATTTAACTATTTTGAAAAACCAATAATTAAAGTATTGAAAAGCTATTTTTGTGTTAAATAAATTTTTAAAAAGCAAAGGAATTTAAATCATAAGATTAACTTTTAAAACCAAAATTAAATATAACATGTAGATTGGCAATCGACGAGAAAGCAAATCGGCAATGATTTAATATATCTATTATATTTTCATTTTATAAAAATGAAACCAATAACGATGAAATAAACTTTCTTATACTTGGAACATAATTTTGATGAATAAATTGAATGAATGAAAATGAGTTATTAAAATGAATGAAAAATTCATTTTTTTAAGTGCTGCAAGCCTTTAATAAATTCATCCTCTTGACTGATAAAGTGTAAAATATGAAGAAAGCATATTTTGTAATTCGAATTTGCATAAGAAGACCTTTCTTTGGCAGATTCAACTGGTAACCCCTTCAAGAGCCCCATTATTGTTAGCCAACAGTCTATAGTGATATTAGTTCTCGGCTCATATCAGTGGAATTATTAGAAGTAAATTAAGAAAGGCAAATGCACGTATGACTCTTTAGAGATTTGCAGAGCTGAGTTTAAAAAATTCAAGAATTTTTTTTTACATGGTACAAAATGAATATGAAAATACAAAATAAAATTTAAAAAATTACTATCCTCAACACAATAAAGTCACCAAGAATTTCTTACTCTGAGTTTTCAGTTGGCAAGCATGAAAACAGGCAACATAAGCTTATTCTCTCTGGAGTTTTCAAAAGGTTCCAATCCTAAAATTAAAAATTTTTAAGTAGTTAATGAAACATAGCTTAAATTAGAAAATTAAATACTCTCATTTCAAATTTTTAAATTATTGTGTGTAATAATGAGTAAGAGCTTTGTTTTTTGGTTTAGTTTTTTGAATTTTTATCTATAATTTTATCCTCGATTAAGAAGATAATTTATGATTTTTTTCTATTATTTCAATAGAAAATGGATAATTTCATTAATGCAGGGAATACCAAAGATTAATTATGACAACAGTCCTAGGGTGATATCCATTTTCCAAATTTATTTACTTGAACCTCATTCGTAAAAGTAAAAACATCTTTTCAAAGATTGATTTATTATGAAAATATTTCCAAATCTTATATCCAATGGCCAAATCTGTCATCAAATTTCTTTGAGACTTTTCATATGTGATATACTATCTTTTAGATAACGCAAGTCTTCATCCAACAAACAAGATCTAAACATTGAATATTTCAAGCGATGCATTTTATATATGTATATATGGAAGTCATCTTAACTGTATGTGCTTCAGAAGAAGACAATCAACAACATTCAAATTTTTGCACAAGGTTTTCAATTCAACCCTAAAACTTTACTTATTAAACTATTAAATATGAATTACGAATTAATCTGTAGTTGTTTCGTCCAAATTATAATAAAACAGGTTAGTTAAAATAAATCACAACCCCACAAACCTGGACATCCAAATCACTTTTTTATTTCATACTGTTGCCATTCACATAGAACCATAAATCTGTTTTAATAGTTAAAAATAAGTTAAATTAATTGAAGTAATATTAAATTATTATTACTTTATGGTAATCAAAATAATATCAAATTATCAATTGTTATAAGCTAGTTCGAAGTAATCACAAACTTTAAGTTATCCTAAGGTAGTTGAAGTAAAATTAATAAGTTACCAAACACAATTCATTAACCATACGCTTTTTAGGAATGGTAAATTTTTTTTCTATTTTCATACAGAGGGAGTAGTCTTATCAAAGTCTTTTAGATTACTCTCTAATAAAGATTTAATTTCATGCTTCCATCTCATAAATTTGAATAAAATTCTGTAAAGCTGCCTTCAATGGCATTGGCTAACGATAATTACGAGATATTAGTCTTTGGCGATAATCTAGCATTTTACTTAAACTCTCATGCGATCTTCAGGACTTTGTTTGGCGATTCTTTTCTGGGATATTGCTAATACCTAAGTGCAAGAAAATAAAATTTATATTTAGACGCCTTTTATTAGGCTTATTGGAAAAAACATTCTTACAGAGTTATAGTAATAGTCACAAGACCACGTACGAATTTTCATTCATTTAATTTATTGCATTTACAGACAGATAAAAGTACTGACAGAACAAATTTCGTTCTTCAATTACTTGTAATTTACAAATGTGGTGTAAAATCATTGCACCAACTTTCATCCGTCTAGCTAGAAAAGATTTTGATTGATCATATTCAAATGTAGACAGACATAACTAAAGACATGTTTTTTAATTATTATTATTAAACTTATTAAGGTCTGAAATATAGACATTCGTTAAAATCTCCAGTTCGAAAAGTAAAAAGGTGAAAGAAGTATTCAAACAACATTACATAAACACATATCTCTAAATTTACTATTGATCTACTGAAAGGAAAGATAGAATCAAAATAAATTTTCAAAAAATTAATAAGTGATTAAAAATGTATTCGCATAGTGGAGACAAGATGCAACTCTTTAATATGCAATGTTCTTCGTCTCTTTTAACAACACCTGACTGGGTTGTAAGTTCAGTACTTAAACAATATGAAACTGGAAATAATCGAATTTTTCACAAAGAAATCCAAAGGAAATAAAACATACAGAAGCAAAAATTCTTAAACATATATTTTTCCTTTAAGGAATTCGAATAATTTTTAAAAGGACAGAAGCTATTTGATTAATATTGATAACTAATGATGCCTCTAAACAATGTGATTAACACTTAATATTACTGATTTTACAGTCTTAATATTGCTAACTGCCACGATTTTATTAAGGTACTGAAAGAATTTAAAAAATTGCCACTTTGAAATTTTTAAAACATAAAATAAAACCAACCCGAAATGAACTTCGATCTCATGGTCCAACTTTAACATCTGGTTTTAGAACAATAATTCCTAAGTACTTCTGGAGACATAACTCCTGATTAATATACATCAAATTAAAAAAAAATACACACAATCAAAAAATTACTTCTAATTTAATTTGAACAAACTGAAAAAAAAAAATGTCTCGAAATTCAGCAGTTGCATGCATAAATTATCAAGAAAGCAAAGCCAACTGACTGAAAATCAAAATAATTTCAAATTTTTGTAGGACAGATGATGATAAATTTCATGTCGTACATATTGACATTATTCATCCATTTACACTTCCAGATAACTAAGTCCACTGCCTAATTTGTATTTAAATGTATGGAAGCTAGACGGAAGTTATTCAGCTCCAAAGCAGTGCAGTACAGTCAACTTATAATTCAGGAAAATAGAATGGGACATTATCAAATTCTAAATAGGATTGCTTGCTACTCTTGTTTTTATTTATGTTTAAAATATTAGATTTCCAGGTGAGTTTTTATGAGAATCAAAGATTTTCCTTTTTTCTTTACAGTGATACAATCGGGTAATAAATGTATTCTCCATGCAAAGAATTTTTTTTTCTAATGAGTCAATCAACAAATATGCATTTTCCAGTAAAAGGTAAAGAAATTAAAGTAAATATTAGCAAGTTAAAAGCTGCATATATAAATAAAGATGATATTACTTCTCTGACTAAAAGATTTGCATCTAAAAGAAAAGAATCTTAAAGAAGACATATCATTTGAAGAAGTTTCGAAACTGACTCTATCTAGCAGAACTAAATTGTAATAATTGTTTCTTGTATACCTTTCCAACAAATTGCCCAAAGCAATTATTTCTTCGCAGGTTTTTAAGTTGCCGTAATTTAAAAACCAATTTTGCTGTCATTAAAATAAAAGTGAAAGCGCTTTTAGAAAGTAAATTTTTGGGCAATAAATTCTGTAGAAAGTTATTAACATCACTTTAATGGTTTAAATTGCGATACGCATTCATGGCAGACTGTGTGGAGATCAGCATGGTTTCAAATACTTATTTTTAATTATATTTTAACAATTTGTTTTATTACTCTTGACGTTTCTTTAAATCGGAAACACTTTTTTAAAACACGTTTTTGTTAGTTTATCTGACAGTGTATAATCTAACATGAATTCAAAAAAAAATCTCTGAATTTTTGGCCAGAATTTTGTTTGAAGCTCTTACCCCAAAATGAAAGATTTCTACAAAATTTTTTATCCACTCTCGTAACAAATATTATTACTTGCTTCATTATTTTTCTTTATTAGTCATGAAATTATTCATAAAATATTCTCTTCCATATTTACAATTTTTTTTTGGAAAAGTTTTTTGCTTTTTTTGCAGTTGTTAAGTATTTTTAGTTCGAATGTTTATTGAAAATTGCTCGTCAATCACTTACAGAAGATACTAATTCCATTTATTTATGCAATATTTAGAATATCAAAAATAAGGAAAAAATGTTAAAATCATTAAAGAATAGTAATAAAATTGACAATAGCGCAAACATTTATAGTAATTTTTATAACATGGCAAAATCATTTTCATGGAATTAAATTTCCATTAGGAAAACTCAAAATAAAGATAATAAAATCTATCAATCACAAACTACTTAAAGACACGATAATTACACGTTTTTATACTTTTTATACAGATTGTCGAGAGGGTCTGGTACCATAATACATTGACAAAATCATTTTGATCACACGTTAAATGATTCTTAATTTTAGGGAACTATATAAAAAAGTTAAAACGAGAAAAATATTTTTAGGGTTTCCCCCCCCCTTTTTTTTATTTCATTCTTTTTGTTTGAGAATTATCGAAAATCTCGGTTTTGAGATTTTAATAAATTTTAACATTTCATACGTCATCTAATTAGAAACGTTCCACTTTTATTAAATAATCAATATATTTGTCTCTTTATTAATACTATAATTCATAATACTACAAACCAGACTTGATACCAATAAAATGCTTGCGTGATCAAAAAGTATGCAGAATATTTCATTTATACGATAATATCTATTCAGACGAACTATAAACTTATTGATAAATTGACGATATATGAAATGTATTGATCACGATTGTTTTATCTAAGAGCACCACATTTATTTTATCTATGAACACCTCTTTTTGTTTTATCTAAGAGCACCTTTTATGGGGGGTCACGATTGCTGAAACTTCTTTGAATTCTGAAATAACGAACTACTGCAAAGTGGCTAAGCCTGTCTGTACTTTTAACAATAAAGTTCGAATACAAGATGCCTTCTGTATTTGAAGAAGGCACCGGACAGAATTTTTTTAGCTTACAAAAACATCCTTGAATTCGCTGCCTGCGGGAACTAGAACCTAGTAGATTCGTTTGCTTATTAAAATAGATGATTCTGTGAATAACAAGAACAGCACAAGGGAAAATGGAAGCAGCCTAATAGATTTGATACTAGAGACTGGAGCCTTTCTTAATAGGAATTTTGAAAGAATAAATACACTTACTCGGTTCAACCAATTCTTTATTTGAGAAGGTAACAATTTCCATAAAGAAACAGCAGAGAATTTCAGTGAAACAAATGTCGTTCTGCTGGCGCCACATATATTTCGAAATATAGACAAACAATTCAAAATACAATATGCTTTATAATATTTGTTAATATAATATTTCTGATTATCCTAATCATCAGACTTTGGATTATTGAACGCTCATAACGTATGAAATAATCACGGGAGATCCAAGAAAAGAACAAAAAATATCAAAGAATTCAATTAGAATGTTAAGATAAAACATTGTGAAATAAAAATAAATAATTCAAAAAGATAGTCATAGATCTTTTTAGTTTCTATTTGGACAAAATTCGTAAACAGATTATTTTAATTAGAATAAAATAATTTTGTAAGAATTTCAAAAGGTTAAATATTATGTGTTTATAGTTCACTTTAAAAATAACATTGAATATTTTAATAGTCGTAATAATACTTTCGATTATAAAAAGGAATATAATAAAAAATTTTAATGGTTATTCATTTGTCGATAATCTTTAATTTTCATTTCTTATAAATTAGCTGTAGTAGACGTAGCAATCATTTATTGTATAGGACAAAAGTGATGTAAAAGTGTCAAAAGTTTATTGTAAAGGTCACTTTTATAGTCAAAAGGATGCAAATAAGGCATGAAAAAGAAAGACAAAGCGTTTAATGGCGGCATCATTGCCGTGTGCTGGTACTTACAGGAACTGCTTAAAATTGCGCCCCCCAACAGCGATACATGCTTCGCAATGTCAGTGTAGCGACTGGCGTACATTGCCAAGATGACAAGTATTTCACGCACTTGAAGCAGCTTGAGATATTCGATTAACGAGAGTCAAAGCGGACTCAACTGCAGTCTCATAAACAATCTTCAGATGTTTCTGAGTACTCTTCAGATCTCCCCAGTAAAAGTAATCGATGCTCGAGATCGGATTGGCCAAGTATCTCTCTCACCACGCTTGATCCATCACGCTACAAAAATCTTCATTCGATTTCGCTTACATTAACTCCATTTTTTTTCTTTTATGTAATTTCTAGCGTTTGCGCCTCACCGCATCAACTGCACTTCTTATTAAAATAAATGATTTTTTTAAATAAATGTACCACTATTGAAAATTTCATTAAGATACCTTCTCTGGTGTAGAAGTTGAAGCTAAACATCTTCATTCAGTTAAATTGAAACATCTTGCTAAAGAAACCTGGAAAACTGGATTTTTAATGTGAATACTATTAACATGCTTGTTTGCTACCTTCTTTCTAAGCATGTATCGTGATTTTGAAATCACACTGGATAAGCCTATTGGTTAAATATTGATAATTTTTATTATTTGCTACTGAAATTTCATGAACATATTTATGCTGTTAACTATTCAATTATAAGAGATGGAGGATACAGAGGTGCTTGCGGCCGTGAAAGATGGATTATTTTTTATTCTAGAAATTATTTTTGAGTGTATTTTTGTGACCTTTTTCTAGAATTAGGATGAAAGAAGAGTGTGTATCCTAATTTATGAAGCAATGTAAATTGCTTTTCAGCATACCTGTTGTCTTAAAATTTGGACTCAATAATGAACTCAATCAGCTTTATTTTAGAAGCCTGTTGAATCTAAAATCTTAGATAAAAGTAGATACTATATTAAGTATTATTAATATCTGAAACTGTTATAACGATTCTTTTTTTTTAAATTAATCAAAAAATTCAAAATGCTTTTTTTAGCTTACAGAAGAAGAAATATCAGTGAAATCCTCTCACTAAAAAGTACTCTTTCAATTGTCCGCTGTACAGTGCCTAGACAATTGTGCTTCATGGATTTCAAAAAAGCAATACGTTCATCAAGAGCATTCAAGAAAGTGAAGATGAAAGTCGGTTCTGATATCTTTCATTGTTACAAACTAACATGTTGTAATGAAATGTGATTTTTATACAGAAAAAAAACAGTATATATTTTTTTTCTTTTGAATTCTTAACAGAATCAAAAAAGTAGCTGTAAAGAATATGTTAAAAAAAACTGAAATCTAAAGTGAAGTGAATAATCATTTTTTAAGAATGATAAAGAAAATATATATTTTGCTAAAAGGGCATGTCATGGGCAGTCTACGATTTCCTTGTCCTAAGTCTTTTGAAATAGAAAATGAGGAAATAAAAAAAAATGAACTAATGTCTTTTGTGTATCTATTGCACATGTTTTAAAAGGTTCTATTCTTAAATGAATGTCTTAAAACTGTTCTTTGAAATAAAAAATAGAAAAAAATAGAAGCTAATGCCTTAACCATATCTATAGCAGATACTTAAAAGGATTCTATTCTGAGATTAATAAGTCTTACGACAATTCATTAAATGATGACTGCGTTTATAAATTACGCTTTTTTTTCATTTATTTTAAATTTTAAAAATACATCACATTACTTAATGCTTCCGGCATTACTTTTAATGAAAATATTTTCCTAATATTAAAATTTTACCATTTAATTAATTTTCTTGGTACTTTCGTTGAAACCTTCCTTATGCTTACTTCCTTATGAGATGGTATTTCTGAGGAAACGTAACTCACATAGCAATATATCTATAACAAAGGTTGTTACTCACATAGCAATATATCTATAACAAAGGTTGCAGTTTTAACACATTATATCAGTTGTTGACGAATACGTGTTGTAAATATTATTTTTTGAAAAATAAAAATATTTATGTAATACTAGTACTTGAAGGGGTAGCACCTTTTTAATTTAAGAGACTGAAAAAGGAATTAATCTTAAAAATCTAAAGATTTGAAACAGCATGTGTGTGTAATAGCTGAAAACCAAATAACCGAAGCGAGGTCGGCTATTTTTGAAGTAAATTCTTGTTTAAACTGCATGTAAGAATAGGAAGCGTTTGACGTCGGTGCTTTGAGCAAACTGTTCATCCTCAAAGAATTATAAATTCATTTATAAAACTAAATTTACGTTTGTTTATGAATAAGAGAAGTAAAATTATGATTTAAAAAATTATTTTACTGAGTATTTACCAACTTCATCCCAAATATATGCTTGTATATATATCTTTGAGCTCTATAAACTATGATCAAAGAAGAAATGCAGAAATTTAACGGAACTCGTAGCATGACATTTATTAATCTAAGTAGACTTCCCATTAAGAGTCTACCTAACATTCCTTACTCATGAGAGAGAAAGCAAGAATTTAAATTTTTTTAGAAAACGCGTTTAAATTGGATAAATTCAAAATTACTTAGCTTGCAAAGTTTAAAACGCAAAGAGGGACTAAGCAGTGATTCTCGGTGTGCATTTGTTTGTCAACGTAACTGGTTCTAGACATCGAAGGACTCAAACAAATATACATTGTTTGAAAAGATATGGATGCATATGTCAGAATATTTAAACCTTAAGTAGTTTTGTTTTAAAGATTAAATTAGAAAAGTTAATGAGTTTTATAAATCATGTGTATACGTATAAGTACATATTATAAACCATTAGTATCTATATATTTCTGTGGATATTATATATATATATATATATATATATATATATTGTCACGCAGATACATTAGTGTGGAATTCAATGACACACACAAGAAGTAGAGCTAAATCAATCTATTAACTGAACTCTGAACTCAGAACACAGTGACTGACAGAACTTCTGCTTTTATACTTGCAGGAAAAGTTCCAGAATACTTTTCTGGAAACAGTAAGAAAAGTTCAGAACACTTATCTGGTAAACTAAAGAAAGGTCCAGAATCTTCTGCAACATGAAATAAAGGAAAACATAAAATCAAGGAATTAAAAATTTACGCAAACTGTGAATCGCATTGTCCCTAGCGGGATTCCAAATATATATATAATTGGAATCCCGCTAGTGTATATATATTTATATATA
>JAPMOR010121604.1:0-49142 GCA_026543865.1 Argiope aurantia | reverse complement strand
TTTGCTCAAAACAAAAGAGAGAATATTAAATTGTCGCTAAACTAAGACATTATAATGGCGTTCAACATTAAAGAATTCTAGAGAAAGAGAGGATACTAAATTGTCTCCAAACTGAAACATTTTAATGTCGTTGAAAATTAAAGAATTTTCGACTCACCTTCGAAAGAAGCTGTGGCGAATTTACAAATCAATCCCATGCAAATGCATATTATAAACAATGCCTTTGGCATAGCGTGGTTGCATAGCTCCGCAGATATCAACGACCTTTTAAGGTTCCCAAATGAAAATATAGAATCTTGTGTATCGACATTGAAAAGATAATGAATGGCTGAAAACCCCTCAACCGTTGTAACACGCAAACCTGGAAAACAATGGACGTACTCTACTTTCGTAGCGCCAGTTTTTTTTTTATAATTCCAGTTACGGCGCAAAGCAAACCACAAAGGCTGCTACAGTGACGATCCTCCAGTAGTACTTCTGTGTTTTGCTATAAAAGATTGCGGAAGCTGGACCCGTTTTTTATCGAAACGATTTAGACATTATCTTGTGTTTTAGAATTGGGTTGGGTTAAATGAGTGACCTCTTCTTTGGGATGAATATCTTTTTCATCTCTTTATTCAGTGTCGTTGCTTTTTTTTATTCAAGGCGTTTTGGAATCCATCGGAAGAGCTTTTAAGTGATGGTAGTATGCAAGCTTGTAGCACGCAAGTTAGCACTACAATGAAGAATTGGATACATTTTATTTCAAAATTGAAAATTGCATTTTGCCGTAATCTATTCCTCAATCATTCTTTATGTATTAATGTGTTTTAAATTTTTTACTTATAAGTTCACGATAAGAAGTAAGTTATTTTAATATCTCCAGAAATTTATTACAGACTAATAAATTAATTTAATTTATTTTAATTCCGAACTTGGAGCTCCATCTAATAATAAATTTCCAAAATTTTTTTTCGCAATTTTATATTGCCAAATTGAAAAATGAATCTTCTACGAAATCAATAATGCAATTTCTTATTTTAAAATACGTGGAATCAAAAGAAGCTGGACCGTAAAGCTAAAATAATAGAAGAAACAAAACATTGTTGGCAACACAGAGATTGATATGAACTTTCTAGAATCTGTTCGTGTATTTCTCCTTTGAATTTTTTTATACTTAATCTGGATCCAAAAGCGACATTATGAGCATTTTATTTTGTTCTCTTTTCTTTTACCTTTAAAACTAAACAATTATTTTGTTAAGTAGCATTTTCTTAAATTAGGGGAAAAATTCAAAAAGTTACATTTAAAAGAATATAATAAAATTATTAATTAGTTGAAAAGGTTTATTTCTTGTTCAACGTTACAAGAGCAACTTAAGTATTTACACTTGGACTCAAACTTTTGGTTTTATTTCATATGCCATTTGGGAAATTAACAAGCACTTATGAAAATATGTATTCTTAAAATCCTTCTTCATTTGTGACTTCCAAGTTTCTTGTGCATCGTTATTCTAATAAAGAAAACAACAAGCAATCCGAATAAATCAGTAAATATTTATTAATTATAAAACCCATGAAGAAGCAATACAAATGATTTGAGCAATAATAAAGAACCATTCCATGATATTTTACAGCGAATGAGAAATTGAAAATAGCTTACACAGTCATAACACAGCAAAAGTGGAGGCATAAATATCTACTTAATAATTATATAATTTTAAATTACAATATAAAAATTGTATTTAAGCTATTGAAATTCATTTTACAATTCATTACTTCACAGTGTTCACATTCATAATATGAATGATAAAATCATATATTAATTCAGCAGTTTTTTGCAAGAAAGCAATTTTGAGTTCGCATTTATACGTTCAGAGTTACAAAACGATTAAAAGAAAAGAATGTCAACTATTTTACTACAAAAAGCAAAATTTTTGAATTATTAAAGCGTACTCTGTAAATGAGTCGAACATTTAATTGAATAGAAATAGAAAAATATTAAAATTTGTTCTTTTATACACTCTTGGTATCATTAAGTATAATACTTTGATAATTCTGATAAATTGCAAAAGTATTTTATAAAATGCATTGAAATTCTTCACTGTAAATAATTACGATGAGCCTCGCATTTATACATCCTTTCATATGTAAGAACTCTAAATATATAAAAATATTCATATTTTTCAATTTGCTTTAGCAATAGTAATATGGAATTATTTTTTTAATTACAAAAAATTCTCCAAAAATTATAAACCATGCCTTTTAATGCATTTTCATGTTTTAATAACTTTTGAATTAATGTGCAAAAATGAATAATAATGAAGCTTTTTTATTGTGTTTTAAAAATATCTAACTCGCTCGTCAGTCTTACTCAAAAATTATCTACGCAATGGTTATTGAAAGAATATCTTTTAGTTTATGCTTCTGTATGCAGATATCTTTTATTCGATATATCGCATGAGATTTACAATATACAGAATAAAATTTCAAAATGCAAAACAATATTGCACACGTGTTGCCATAGCTGGCTGACTGAAAGTTCAAAGTAAGATAATACTGTGTTTTTATACCTAATTGAATAACTTGTATTTAATCATCAGTAATTGACATTATAAAGAAACAGTGTTCAAGCAAAGGGTATTGACGTCCTGCGATTTCTTTTTATAACTGTTCTGTAAGACGTGGAAAGGCACACAAGATGTCAGCCATCGGTTATGTGTTCGTGGCCTTCTGTAAACTGTCATCTTGAAGTATCAGTGATTACCAAAATAGGTTTTAAGAAATTAATTGCCCAAAATTCAGCTGTTTGGAACTACATGCCTTATCCCCCCCTCCCCCAAAAAGAGGTTTGTTATAGTCTTATAATTTTTGTCATGCTCACAAGGAAACTATATTCAGGCACAAAAGTTACGTATTAGATATTGATAATTTTATATACCAAATCGTGAAGCAAAATAAAAATGTAAAGAAATTGAAAAATATTTAACTGACATTTTTATCATTAAATGATGGAAATGTGACGCATAACTTTTTGTTTCTTGAGTGTATGATATAGTACACGATTGCCGATTAGTTGGAGAAAAGGAATTTTCTTCTTCCTAAGGAACCCGGTAAGAAATAAAACCATGAAAGGAATGATTTAGGGGTGCTTGCAATTAGGAAATTAGAAACAAAATTATTTCATAAACAAAAAAAAATGGACTTATTTTTGCCCGTAATTTAACTATATACTGAAAATTATTTCAAATGGATTGCTTGCGGTTCCGCACGCTATCTGCGAGACTGTTTTAGGCCAGGTTCATAAATGTGGAAAATTGATGAATTAACAAGTATAAAGCATGCAATTTTTTATTAAAAATTAAGTTACTAAATTTTTATTATTCTTAAAAATAATTAATTTTTAATAAAGTTTTTCAAACCTTCTTTAAAGAGAAGTTATTAATCTTGTTACACCGGCGCATCATTTCAGCGATTGGAAGTAATATAATGCACAACTAAGCTGATGGAAGTAACCGTAATTAAAAAATTCTCAGATTAGAAGCCGAAATTAATCATATGAAACGGTTTCTGTATTTGAAAATAATTATCATCAGTGAGAACAATTATTTACATTTATAATAGGAAATAAGTTCCAAAATTACTGACATTCACCTTGGACCAGCTTTGAAGGTAATCAATGCTGAATAGAGAATAAATTTGATGAAAATAATATTAAATATAATATTATCTTACCGTTCATTTCCTAAACTGTATTTCAAAATTAATTTACATTGCTGTAAAAATGGAATCTTTATTTTTAATTTCCTCATAACTTATACGGTTATTTGGCTTTGTTGGCATGTGATAACATCGTTGTTACTGACATTCTGAAATATTGGTGGATTTTAACATCTTCATAACAGTTGATTTATTTATCATTAATTTAACAGTAACGTTACAGTTAAGTCATATTAAATTATATACAGTTAAGTTAAATTAATAGTTACATAATTTCCCTCCCCTTTCAGCACCAATCAATTGCTTGTCTCATAAGGGTATAGACAGTATTTCTATCTTTTATTATTGTTTCATAAAATATTCGACACAGTTTCATTATGACTCAGAAATGTAAAAAACTAGGTTCTTCGATAAGTGATATGAAACGGACCAGAAGTCTTATCTTTCATTGATTTTAAACTAACAACTCCTATCCAAGCTAAACAATTCCATGTTTTGCTGCTAAATTCCTTGTTTAGAAATATAGCCGAAAACTAAATGTTACGTCAACCCTTTGCACTCGGATGGTGCCTCTTACTCACCCTTCACGTTTCATTCATTTATTTTTTCAATTTTGACTGTTAAAAACGCCTGCAAAATGGCCAAAAGATGTCAATTAATTTTTAGAAAAAATTTAAATTAAAACAGTTAGATATATATTTATTTTTAGAGCAATAAACAAGTCCTTCTATTAGTGAATTATTAAGCATCGAATTACTTTTCCGAGTACAAAGGGTTAAATGTTAGTGGATATATTATGTGCCTTAAGTGAAGAAATATAACACACATTATATTGCAATATAACAGCTGTTAAGGACTATTAAATATTAAATTCGCATTTTAAATTTAGAAAGCAATTTTTTTTCTCACTTAACTTTAGTACCTGAAAGAAGTTAATGCAGCACCGCGTTTACTAATTTTTAATCACTTAAAAATAAAAAATGGCACATTTTATGATATATTCTTTCTTATTTAGCTTACCTTTGAAATGATACTTTATAAACATATAGCATATTTAAACAAAGATTGATAAACATATTTCAGGCTTTTTAAGAAAGCAATGGATTCAACTATTTCTATTAAAGCCTGCAGAGTTTTATATATTAGTAGCAGAAATGCTGATTACAAATAATCAATTCTGCCTTAAGCTTCAGAAATCAACCTTGCGATATAATTACACACGACTGAGTTTCATCCAAACAAGCTTCTAAACATATTTGTAAAAAAGTCGCCTATGCACAATTTGTATATTAAATTAATGTTTTTAAGTAATGCATGTAAATATATTAATTTTTTTTCAGTTTTGCTTTACTATTACAGGAAACATGTACTTGACATATCCTCATTTTACTTACAATGGAGAATTCTTTTCAAAATTTATTTTAAAACATTCAAAATTGATTACGGATTCATGGATTCAATTGATTATAAAAGAAAAAGAATATCAAATTATAAAGGACTCTAAGAAAACGATTAGATTTCAAAATAAATCATAATAAATTGAAATTTATTTAGTAAGTTGCAAATTGAAATATGATTTCATAATTTGATTCTAATTTAATAACTTTCGGCCAAAAAAAATTGATTATGAAAATTTTATACCACTGGGAAATTGTTTTTATAACTTGATAAAAAAGTTGAATAAAACTTTTTAAAAAAAAAACCTTCTACAACTTTTATTTGTTTTTCTTTTAGTAATAAATCAATTTCACAGTCACCTTGGATCCAAAATAACCAGGAAGACATATATAATATGTACAGTTACATAATCGAGTAAGTACTAACAAGCTTGTCTCTTTTAAAGTTATATATATTTCTATACAGATATACTACTTTCAAGGACTCTCTTGGCAACTATGTGGTTAAAAAAAATCAATCTACTTTTTAAATAAGACATGAAAAATAAGTGATATTTTTGTTATTCCATACTGTGCAGCACTATTGGTCTAAGATTATATTTGCTTATATATTTCCATCGTCCGTTTCAATCTCAAAATAGCTTTCTAACAACAACAGCATAAATTTCATTTCCTTCGACATATAGCAACATTAATAAAAATCAAATACTCGAGCAACAATGCTATAAATAAATATTAACCATTGAAATATTTAAAAAAATTATATTTAAGGGAAAATTAAATTATTTTTTCTGTAATTTTTTTTAATCATTTATGCCAATTTATATTTATTTCATAATTTCAAACGTGCTTTTAAGCATAATAAATATTCATGCATGAATTTTAAAATAATATACTTAAAATGAAATACTACTTCGTTCTCAAAATTGCGGAACGAATGCAGAAACTCTTAGAAGGCGCAATTATTCATTTTTGCCATCATTCATATAAAGATTTAAATGCAGATAAGAAACCGTATTTTGTCTTTTCTCTCACCATCTTCATCGCTGCACTGTTTTGGAACTCGAGAATCGTTTCCGCATAAGCAAAATTAGCATCCAAGCCAAAATTTCTTTTGGACTAGAGCAATGAAATTGACAAGCTATAAAGTTACTGGTACTGACAATTTGAAACTAGTAGGGACCAATGGATGGATTTATTTTGATGGAGCTACCACGCTTTTACTAACAATATGAAGCTTTTAACGCCATATTCATGATTTATACGCCTATAGTGTGCTTATTTAATATGGCAAAGTAATATGGGTCAGCTTTTCTGTCTAACTGATCACAAGACAATCTATTCTGCGAGATACGGCCCAATTCCTTTTCATTTAGTAAATACACGGAACATTTTGGAACTTTTTATATTAAGTATTGCAGTACTGATGAGTATGCACTCAAAAATCTGAAATTATTTATTCATCAATGCTTGCATTTTCTAAAAATATTTCAGCCACACGTCCCAATTTTTTTTTCAATTTTAATGCTTCATAATTAGAAAATGGAATGAAACGAAACGCGTATTCCGAGCCTTAAAAATCTTATTAACTTCTTGGTAAAATATATACATATTTACATATTAAGAAGTTTTTTTTTTATTTTATTACTTCAAGAACTTTTTATGAAGTCAAATTTTTACTTTTCTCGAAAAAAGAATGGATAATGGAGAAAGAATATTCGGTCTAGGTATTTATCAGTGTAGTAATTTGTCAGGGAAAATATTTCTTCCTTTCCATTTACGGGTATGTGACGGTGGTATCATTTCATTTGGTGTCACAATCTCTTAATGTGACGGATTTCTGACTAGACACCTAGGCAACTGAACAAAGGCCATCGGCTGAGAGGGAGTTGCCATTCAGCTAATTTAAATACTTTTCTAGTTACCAAATAAATAAGTCTGTAAAATATACAAATTTCATGGATTATAATATATAATTAACACTTTTAAAAACTTGTCCAATTATGTTTGGTGAAGTTTCATTATGTTCACTTTGCACTTAGAATCATTACAAACTCATAATGCTCGTTTGAATAATGCTTACTGTGTACAAACATAGATACCGAGTGTGGTGACGCTTGATAAGCCAGATAACAGCTACGAGACATGAGTAATTAACTGCAAAATATTTAATATGCAATTTGATCAAGGGACGATCTAACTAAACGTATCTTATCGCATCCTATTTAATTCGCATGCTGTTTAACTCTTTGTTGTGTTAAATAATGATATATCAAGTCAAAAGCCATACGAAATAGCTGTTGGAATTAAAATAGCCATCGAAAATGAAGAGTTCTCGCGCGGTAAGACAATTCCTTGACCGTGAGTTTTTTTAAAATATTTATTCTTTCGAAGGCATTTTTGCATATTTTATGATTAATTATCATATTTATATAACATTGAAATGAAAATTAAATAATATATATCTACTGATTTTCTAATTATCATAACCTTAAATTTCACAAAAATTTCGCTTGAAATGAAAAATGTTGCATTTTTTTCAAATTATGAACATACATTTCTTCTCTCGGTTTCCAACACTATCTTAAACAATCAAGTATATATTTCTGATTATATTTTGTATATATCTTGTTACGCAGAAATTTCGAATCAAGATTCGATTTGTTCAAAACGAGTATTGATTTGCTTATTACTATTCAAGCGATTTCTGAATAAAAAAGGTTTCATACATTTAATTCAAGCAGAAATGATTTAAAAACTTAGTTTTCTGTTTCGAATTTTGCGTAATATGAAACCTGTATCTTTAGAAATATATGACAAAAAAGTGATTATAAAATTAATGAAAGCAGGTGTTCAAAATTGCTACAAGCATAAATGCGCAAAGTATTCCGAATGTTAGCCGATTTTATAATGATCAAAGAGGTGAAAGATTACTATTTAAAATTACAATTGTTAAGCACGTTGCTTATAAATAAATTGAAAATTTCTTTCGTAATTATATAGAGAATTCATCATTTATATGTAATTTATATATGATAAATTATTTACATGCGTGAAGATTTAGAGTATGCAAAGAGCTTTTATATTCTTATAGAAGTTAACTACATATTAAATATTTGAATCGCACAAAAATTTTCAATCAAAATTTTTGATTCGTTTATCAATGGCTATGCATTTCATCGTTCAACATTCCTCTCTGAGTAAAGTAACGTTTAAACAAAATACTGTGTATTTTTCAAAAAACATATACGCTTTTGTGTTAAACATATACGCTTTTAAATTTTTGTTCTTTTTAATTTTTAGGTAAAGTCTTCATCAAAGACAATGCATCGTCACCAGTCTTTCTTCCTCCAAACTAACGTTGTTTCTAGTTTATAAATAACATAGTACAATTCCGTTTAAAATAGTACAAGCCCGCCAAATCTTAATGGTGACTCTCAGCTCTAAATTTTAGCAACGAATATTGGCGCTAATGGAATAGCTTCACCATTCAAAGTTGGCAATGACTGGGGGCGCCCTCTAACGGAATACTACCTATCTATGTTATGTTTTGTTTAAAAAAGAGATATCACATATCAAATTTCGTTTAAAATATCCATATCATTGACCGGTGGGAAAACATTATCTTGGAACTCGCCAATGACGTTCCCGCTTGGCTTGTAGTTGGCGACAACAATGACTTTTCCGCAGCGCGATCTTGCCTTTCCGACGCCAAATTCCGTGCTGCTTCTCCAAACCATTTGTGTAAAGTGACCTAAAGAGGGAAAAAAAAGTGTAGATAGAAAAATGTAATTTTCGACAAGTGTCTGTCAAATAAATTAAACTAGAAGTATGATATTTTCTGGAAAGATAAGTGCCAGAAAGTGGTTTCTTTGAACTTATTAAATATAAATTCAATAATTCTGTAGTATTTCAAATAAACATGGCTTATATATGTATTTACAGGAGTTCACACTAATCAGGGTCAAATATCTAATTTCTAAACAGCTAGTATTGGACATTTACATCTAATAAGAGAAATGGTCTAAATGAATGAAAGAATACCATTAAATACGAGTAAATTCTGATGAAATATGAATTATATATTTTTATACGGATGCTGGGTTATATGATTCACATTCAGTAAAATATTTTTAAAATACTATGACAAGAACTGAGGAAGTTATGGAAATTTGAATATTACTATTTCATATAAACACGTGATGTTAGACTATTCTATTGATTGTCTCAATGAAAATATGCCAACCAGGGTCCTGATGTCTCCCAAGGTTTATTAACGTAAAATTAAGAAATAATTGACTGTTTCAAAGGAGTTATATTCAAAACTCCGTAACTACTCAGAAAGAAATGTTTTATTGATTTAAGAGTTAGAATATCAAGAATATACCAGGATGATTTTTTAGAACCAAAAAAATGTATAAAATGTAGACTTCATAATTTTTTTCTAAAGTACACTAGTTGATTGGCCCAAATTAAAGTGCTATTAACGTAACTTCGATCCTTTAAACATAAAACTGAAATTTTCGATAAAATCAATGAAGTTTTTATCAAAGAATTTGAGATATTGTATAAATTAAAAAAATGCATATAAAACGTCAAGAATGAATGGTCCAGTTTTCTGTATTCATATTAAAAAGTGTTTAGTTTTAGTAAAATAGTTTTTGCATTAATTGTTTAATCCCTTCCATTTCAATTTAAAGTTTATATTCTATGACAACTGACAGAAATTGAGAGATATATAGTACAATGAATACAACAGCCTATTCCTTTCAAAATATGGAAAAAGTATTTTCCTAAAGAAACTATTAAGATACTTGAAATAATTACGTATGTTACAGTTATGTAAAATATTTAAATGAAAATTTAAACGAGTATTAATCACAGCGAATCAGCTGGTTGTCAAAGGCGGCTAATATATAAAAAAAATAATTTTTAATCTGCATAAGTAGATTGAATGCATGGAAAGCAATAATTTTTATTAACATGTTGCAATCACATTGATAAAAATTGAAATTAACTCTCAGTTCCAACTAAATCTAGAAAACAATAAGTTTCAACATATTTGTATATAATGAAATAAATATGAAACATATTTTGAGAAAAAATAAGTCAAAGAAAAAAAAAGTTTCTGTGACCTTTGTAAATATCTGTATGATTAATACAATATTTTGTGCTGTGTAAGGAATACATGATTTAGCTGTATGCAGAATACCCTCTAATTGAAGTTCAATAGCTAATTTATAAATTGTTCTTAATAGACATATACATCTCAGAAGAAAGATTATCTAAATGATATTTAATGTAGTTTACATCAAATTTTCCGATGAATTACAGAATTTTAACTTTTCATACAGACCTCCGATCCTGCGAATAATATTGAATAAAATATTTTTGAGACACTAATAAAAAAGTTTTACGTTTTTGCGACAAGAAATTATTTGAGTTATGAAAATCTGAATATCAATATTTTGACCACTCCAAAGATTGTTTCGAAGCCCAGAGTTCTCCCAAGGCAGAGTGGAAAAAAATAAGGAACTTGTTAATAGCCCAAAAATAGTGAAAATCAAAACTTCATAACTCGGACAGATTTAGTTGCAGAAAATTCAAGATTTTTTGTTTTAAGCTTAGTTAGTCAAGAATATTTTGTTAAATAATTTACTGGACCGCAAATGACTGTATAAAATTTGGACTACATAATTTTTTTAGAAGTAAATTTATTAACTGGAACAAAATTATTTACGGGATTTAAATCCTTTTGAATTTAAAAGTGAATTTTATGATAAATCAGAGAATTTTTATCGATTTGTTTATATTATTTTGAGGTATTGTATAAATTATAAAGAGTATCTTTTTCAATGCTGCTCCATTCTTTTTTTTAATACTCATTTAAAAAAGTTTATTTTCAGCAAAACTTTTGTTGTATTAATTAAAATTTAATTATTCCCATTTTAAATTAAAGTTGAAATATCAGGCAGCTGAAAGAAAATGAATGATATACATAGTACAGGGAACAAAACAGTGGAAGAGTTTAATAATATGAATTAAATTAATGTCAAAATTTGAAGCTTAAAAATAATTTGCTGAGGAATTCAATAAGACCAAGCTACATAAAATATTTAAACGAATATATTGAAGATTATTAATCCTAGCTAACCGTCTGTTCGCCAAACGTGGCTAGTAACTTTATAATCTTGTAACTTTAAACGAGCAATTCTTGTATGTATATATATATAAATTTATTTCGTGTATCTCGGAAACGTCTCTCATGATTTGGGATCCAATTGTATATTTAGATAAGATTTTACTTTTTAAGCTTATCTAAATAAGTGTCTTTCCTGAAAAAAAAAAACCGTGATTTTACATTAAAAAAACACTATTTTTTATAACTAAATATTAACATATGGCTCTACATGATCTGCATACGCGTATCAAAAATGGAGCAATGGTTAGGGCTTCGGACTCCCATACTTTTTTATCATGTTCGAACCCGCGTTTGCAATTCAATTAGATTTCGCTTGTAATTTTAAACAAGCTATAGGATGGTTTTATTTACTATTTTACAAAACTGCCATGCGAAGCTTGGTTTACCAGTTACTTATTTATATTACACAATAGGTAAAACCGAGGGAAAAAGTACAAGTAAGATGCTGAATTTTTGCATGAATACAAGAAATCCAAAATAATTACCTCTATTACAAATGTCAGTAACTTTCGTTTGTGTAATGGTAAAAGGAAAAGAATTTAAAATAAAGATATATAATGAATAAAGAATTATTTTGCATGTAAGAAGTTTTATTTTGGCAGTTAACATTTTGCCCTATGTGAATTATCAAGGTCACATCGGCTACATCCATGCGGAAATCCATTTCACTACCATACAGCTGTTTCAAATTACCCTGTATATCTAAATTATAATTATTCGGAGCCAAAGATTTTGGAAGCCGTTTCATGGAAGAAGTGCATAAAGTACAGAACTTGATTTTCTTACAAATCTATAAACAATTATATGGAAATAAAAATCTTACACGAAACCGAGTCATTCCGATATCGGTGAAGGCATAAAAATTCATTTAAGTCATTGACTCAACAACTGATTTTCCTCTGCAAAGATTTCATCATAATCAACATTTAATTTTCTGTTATTTATCTTGTAAAATAACTTCGAATTCATGAAGCCTGGTTATAATTTTTTTTTTTTTACTTTCTCATATGCGAAGTATTGCAATTGTCAAAAATATTTGAAGGTGAAATTTAACGATTCTCCATATTCCAGACCTTTTTGAATTCTAAAAGCACATTTTAAGGAAGTGTCTGTCTGTCCGTCCATATGTCTGCAACTAAGAACTCAAAACTCTGAGCAAGATGGTTGAAATTTGGTACGCTGTCTTTACAACAAATTTGTAAATTTCCATCAAATATTGTGTAAAATCCGTTCATAGGAAGTCTGCCTTCCCGGCTGTTCGAATTTAAGATAACATGATGATCATTAAAAAAAAAGAAATAAATAAAAGACGGCACATTGTTATAACATCTCGCCAAATCCAACAAATCTCGCCAATAATTTTGCGCCAAATCCAACAAGGTGTTGAGCGTCTATTAGCCTGATCTTTCAGAAGCATGTAAAGCAATGACAATTTCAAATTTGGTATGTGATTTTGTAATTGTAATTAGAGATTTGTGTCAAAGCTTAATCATTCGAGAAAAACGTATCTGAAACACAAATTCACCTTTGTTGAGAGTACATGAGAAAGTTTTAAATAGACCATTCCTGCTGGTTTAACGTAACATTATAGAAAAAAATTAATGCAGAAGCAAATTTCATGCAATTAGTCAGTTGTGCATTACTATTGAACTGATTTTATTTAATCTATCAAATTGAAAACACTGAAGCAAAATTTTTAATAAGACCTAAATCATAAAATGGTTGTTCCAATGTACATAACTGCGTCTAATTTTGTCTATACAGCAACCGTGAATGAAATACAATTATTTATAGTTACATTAATATACATAATACTAGGGATTGCAATACAGGTATACCAGGATACCGAATACCGGTATTTTGAGCCAACTTATTTTTGTGCAACAATTTTGTAATACAGGTATTGACAAGATAAAATACCTTTTTCAGGGATCGCCAACATAGCAAAATAGTATGCGTTTTTGTTTTTATGTCTCCCTAATGAACGAAATTAATTAGACGGTGAATACAAAGTTGCATCGTACAATCAAGAGAAGTGATAAAATACTCTTTCACAACGGATTGTAAAACCATCCGCACTTTTGTGCATGCTCTAGGATGGGTTTAATTCGACAAAATAGGGGTGAGAGGAAAGAAGGAAAAGAAAAATGAAAGGAGGAGCTAATGCAACAATACATTTCATGTTGCAGTCACTGAAAGTCAGTATCTGAGGAATTATATTAAAAAAATCGCACAGAAGATAGGCATATCGAAATAGAAAATATCTTACGGTATTGACATAATTATAATGGTTTTAAAAATGAAAAAGAAAAGAGACTAACCCATTCAAATCTGATAAAGTTTATAGAAAATTCTTAAAATTTTTTACCAACAAACCTATCCACATTCAGAAGAATTCGGTACAGTTATCGAAGATTATGATGACATTAATGTCGATAGTGAAAAGGAATTGTCTCTCGAACAAAAATCAGAATTAGCGATAAATAAAAAAAAAATTCAACAAACCAAAATACAATACAGAAATCAGCTACATCCAAAACCATTCGACGAGAAATCGATTTATTTGAAGATGAGGGATTTAGAGTTAAATACTTGGAAAAAGTATATCGCGCATTGCTAACAGTACCACCAACTTGCGTAGATGCCGAAAGAGCGTTTTCGACAGCTGGTAATTTTTGCACAAAATTGCGTTCCAGGCTTAATGACAGTACAATTGATGCATTATGTTTTTTAAGATCACATTTCAAAAATTTGTAATAGTACCACAGTTTTTGTGATTTAAATAAATAAGATGTTCCTTTACTTTTTTGTGATTCTTTATATACTGTTATAATTTATAAGTTAGAAATTATTTTTTGTGATATTTACACTCTCTAATAAAACTAGCAAATAAAACAAAGAAACACCCGTGTTTTCTTTCTTTTTCTAAAATTTCTATTACTGGTATTAAAAACGGTATCCCGGTATTAAGATCTAAAAAATACCGAACAAAAATGAACTTTTGGTTCGATATTGCAATTTCTATATACAACCAATTACAAATAAGTTTAAAAATTGAAAAGCCATTTTACTCAGTTTAATATTTTTAAAAAATCTCTTGATATACAAACGTATTTTAATATCCAATATTATAATATAATTGTTGCAAACAAATTAGAATATTTAAACACTATTTTAATTGGATTTAATCCTCCTCTTTACTTGTCTGTTACGTACAAATTCTCGATAGGGAAAAGCTCATTTCATTTCACAATTTTCTTAAATAGAGAATCAAATATGTAGAAAATAATTTTATCAAATGTCAGCAACCATGTTAATATGTTGCAATTAATATGTATATATTCTTATGCATTAGACTTTGCAAATTCTTTCGATAACAAACTGGCTGTTTATAATTATATTACACACGTAATTCTTAACATTTGCCTCCTTTAAAAATTTAAAGAGAAAAATTTGTTATAAGAAATAATGAAACAATTTATTTAACAATACCTGCTTTGACGTGAAGCAGGCTTGGATCTTGAAAAAAATTGTAAGTTTTTATTTCTTCGTACCAGTATTTTGTAACTTGTTGTGCTATATGAGAAAAAAGAAGCACAATACAAAGAGTTAAATACAATATACAGTCTTTCAATATAAAGATGAAAAATGGCTAAATATTTATAATTGTGTTGAAATATTACAATTTGATTTCTTTAGAGAAATAAGCACGATAAATTAAAGAAAAATTGATGAAAGCACACTTCATTGTAATTTAATATGGAATATTGAATTATACACATAACGCCATATTCCCAAGACAAAAGTAACTATATTCTATCCAAGATATATAAGTCTTGCGCTTTTTCTCAATATAGTTACTGTATATGAAGTGCATACAAGACTCAATTTATGATTGTGTAACACAATATTCATTAAGGAAGACCAAACAAGCAGTATGACTTGCTCTAAAAAATTTAACCAATTCCTTAAATTTCAAAATACTTACATTCAAATTAGATTAAAAAGAATATTAAGCCAAGGTGTTTTTTTTTTCAGTTTACCTAATTATTATTCTACATATATAATTTGCAAAACCACTGCCATAAAAATTAAAATAAATAAATAAAAGAAAAAAAAATTAAAAGTTCTATTTCTTTTTTAATTTTTGTTCAACTTGGTTTACCGTACAGATAAGTATATGCTCAGATCGCAGAAAAAATGCAATCCTGTATTGACCTACTTCATAAGTAGAATAAAATGCGGTATAATATTATAAATTGTAGCAAAATTTATGTCCCTTTTAACTATTTCCTTCTCAAAAAAAAGAAAAAATGTTGACTTAGCCTTTCTTTTTCCATTATTATTTTTTCTATCTCTCTCTAATGTTGTATTCCACTAAAAACATATAATACGAAGATTTAAATTTAGCGAGTTAAACCCTTTAAAATTAAAAAGAAATTAAAATCTTGTTTTTTTAAAAAAACAGCTTTGATGAATTAAAAATAAAATATTGCTATTTAAATAAGAATTATTTCTGAAAAATATTCATTTCGTTATTGAAAATTAAAGATTTTATTTGCTTATTCTCTTTGTAATATAGTGTACCGTATCTCATATTTGACTTTTCAAAACATAAAAAAATGGAGCAGTAGAATATACATAATATGATACGCACACAAGTTTAATTTTGGAATCCACTACTGATTTTGTTGAAAAAAAAACTACTTGAAGTCATAGCATTAAGCAATACACAGTTAGATATTAAATGACTTTTGAAGTTTCGGCCCTTTATTATCTGTAACAAATAATGACATGATTAATTTTTAAACGTTTTAAGGGTTGAATATCGACCCCTCTTCTCTGGAGTGCTTGAAGACAAAGTATTTAATAAAGCATCTAATATTAAAATTTGCACTTTATCATTTTGTTTTAATTCCTTTAGAGAAAAATTGTGAGGCACTCTAATCTATTGATACCTGTTATGTCGAAGTCTGGAATGTATGACCATTTCGAAAAGAGGTTTTCACCGATGTCTCGGAGATTCCGGTGGCTGAAAGTGTTGGTGTGGGCGAGGTGGTTCGCCCAGAACTGAGCTTGAGTACAGAGCTGGAAAAGAACAAGAGAAAGTGGCGTGAAGAAAAGTAGAAATCATTACCATGCAAAATATTTTTTAGATACGACTTCATTTAATTTCTCTATGCATTAAATATAAGAATTTCCTTTCGTTGAGTGTTCTTTGTACCTTATTTTTTTAGAGAAATATGCAATATCAGTACATGACTTTCCTTCTTTTTCTGTTACAGCATGGTAGAGAAAATGAATAATTTAGTTATACTAACGTCCCGTTTTAAGGCAACACCAGGATTATTTTGAGACTGACCTCATAATTTTGTACCGCAGACAGATGACGAGGACGACACCTGATCTTCCCCCCCCCTCCAAACTTCCACACCACACCAGTGGAACATTTGGCCCCGACGGATTTAACGTGTACCAGACCCGATGGTTCTTTGGTGGAATCGGGTTCTCGAACCTGAAACTCTCCGGTTCCGCAGCCAAGGCCTTACCACCTGACCACCGTGGCCCTCTCGAGATTGTGTAGTCTCCATGTTTCAGACCTCTCGAAGCTCTAAAATCATTTTTTTGAAATGATGTAGGTCTGCCCATCCGTCTGTGATCATAATTCAAAAGCCTTTTGAACTAAACAGGTGAAATCTGGTAAATAGTCTCTACTCCATCCAATTAATTTGTAGATTTTCATCAAATTTTCAACGAAATTCATTCAGAGGAAGTCTGTCTAGTTATATGAATAAGTTGATAAGATATTTACAAAACGGAGAGAGCTAGACGGATAAAATTTAGTGTGTGTATTTAAAATCTAAAGTGTAGATAACTTACAACATTGGACAACAATCTATCATGGAGTTGACCATCTATTTGTCTGTACTTTCATAAACATTCAAACGCGATAGCTCAAAAACGAAGTGATTAAAATATATGAAATTTAGTTTATGATTTTGTGACAACACTTTTTTTTTATATTTATTTCAAATTTTGATTTAAACATGAACGAAAAAAAAGCGTTCGAAATACGCATTCGGTTTTCTGTTACTTTTATATTAACTGCATCGCAGCGATTAATTGTCAAAGATCGCAAGCTAATTGGCTTTTCGTAATTTTTTGCTTAATGTAATGTATTGCAAAGGCATGCGGTTAATAATATACATTTATTACATAGTATGGTAGAAAGTTCCGTCGAAACTATTCCCACCGATCTTTTAGTGATACCTGGTTATTGAGCTGGAGTGGCGGGACATCATGCTTTTCCCGGAACACATTATGCCAGTGTAAACAGTCCACCACGAATTCGGATGTTGCAAAATCAGGCAGTTCATAGGCATTTCCTTGGATATAAATGTGGCGTCCAAGAATAACCTGATTAGGAGTAAAGAAATTATAATGGAGTCCATTTGAAAAATTATTTTTATTATTGTTCTTTAAACAATTATAATTACTTTGAAATCTATAACATAACATTGATACGGACATAGAGACTTTGTCAATTTTTTTTCGTTCGTTTAAAAATTTCAATTGACTTTTTTGCAATCCAATTGTGACACAACGCTAGTACATGCACAAAACTATTGTCAACAACTAAATTACCTTTGATAGCACTGTAAGATGGGTTTGTTCAATATTATTTGTAGTTGGGCAATATTATTCTGTATTGCGCAATATTAGGCGATATTTCAAATATTGAATGACATCATACAATATTTGTGAGCTACTAGGGTCAGCACTAAATGAAAATTTATCATTTTCGATTAGAAGGGTCCATAATGCAGGTAATAAAAACAGAAAAGATATTTTTTAGTGTTGATTGTCCGTCTAATAATTATTTATAAGCTCATTTCTAAGCAATTTGTGAAAAGAATATAAATGTCGCAGAGAGAAATATTTTATGTTATTTCATTCAATAATAGATATTTTGTCAGTCAATAAATGTACCTTTGTAAAAGTAAAGGAATCTAAATTTTTATGCCATTCATTGGACTGTTAATCGTATTTAATAAACTACTCTTATACTTGAGATCTTAACATTTTAAGCGAAACGAATATATCGTATTTCAACAATCCAAACCGATAGAGTTTGAAATTTTGAATATATTATTGAAATGCTCTAAAATCATCCGCCTATAAAGATTTAATGGTATTTGTTCGAGATGGTCATTGAGTGCCAAAGATAATAAAGTTCGAGTGTACATATAAGTTTTAGTTAAAATATTCAACTTTTTTTGTTTAAAATGCAAGTACATCAAGAATATTTTACTCATTGTGACTAATAGGTACAGGTAAAATAAATGAATTTTTTTTTCTTTTGTATATTATCCAACCAAACAGCAACAAAGACGTTAAAACATTTTTCCAACATTAAGTACAGTCAAATCTCGCTTTATAAACATATCGCATAACGAGCAAAACAAAAAGTAAAAAAGTGACTCTCTAAACGAGCGATGTTTCGCTGAACGAATGGCAAGGATATACCTTGCCGTCACAAGTTGGATTCTCTTGTATCCATCTGTGTTGATGAGAGTTTGATTGAACCGAGCTCTTACATCTACATGGGAGCTTCAGCCGGATAGCGTCGTCGAATGCGACTCCAAGGGATTGAACAAGTGATCTGAGAGATTGTATGTTTGGCTACGGTTACGGGATAAAGGCAAATAACATAGATGAGGTAGTAGAGGAACATATCAAGAATTATCAAAGAGCTTATGAAGCTGAATTTTTGAATTTTTTTTTCCGCATTTAAAATTTGCGGAGGAGATTTGCTCAGCAGAGGAGGAAATAATCGACACAACAACCTTTCAGTGAAATAAGGGAGCATCGTATGTTGAGAAGCATCATCCAGATAAGACAACAGATATACGTGCGGCAATTTCATTTAAGGATAACGTTGTGGCTCATTTTCTTCAAATTCAAAAAATAGATAAAAAAGCACAAATTTAAATTATAAATTTAATTTTTAATTTTTTTTTTTCGAAATGGTGCGCATTATCCTATTTTCTGCAAGAATTCCTATGGAAAAATTGTTGTTAACGAGTGTTTCGCCTTGCGAGTAAGATTCGGGATAAAATTATGCGTGTTAAGCGAGGTTCTATTGCATATATCTATCTCTAGATGTTTAAAAATTAACTAGTATTATTATTACAATCACAACATTCAGTAAATAATAGGACATTGGTCAATATTGTTTGAAATTTCTGATTTTATATCACTTCATCATATACTCCAATAGATCTTTGTGTTACTGGTATCACCAATGAATGGAAATTATTATATTCGGTTTTTAGAATCGGTACTTAATGTAAGCAAAAGGGTGGAAGAGGGTCTGAAGATTGAAATGGATTTTTTTCCACAAAAGGTGCGTTTCAGTTTTTGTCTTAATTAATGCTTTGCAACCGGAAAAGTATTTCGATGCCTAATTATTCATCTTATACAAAGACTTGTTTATTGCCCCGAAAAATGAATATATACAATTGTTTTATATACTGAATGTTCAAAGGTTTAAAATTCCTTAACTTGGAGAAGTTTTGGATTATCTGCGTTTCAATCGAATGAAATGAGAAACGTATGATATTTATTACATCTACTAATTATATTAGAATTTTATTTGGATCAATGTATCATCAGTCATCAGCAAATCTAGATAAAACGCAAGAAAAAAGCATCTAAAAGGTTATATACCATTTTTTCTTTATATAAGTAATGATTAATTTATATCTTAATTTCTCTGTGAGAAAATAAATAATATACAAACAAATAAAAATTTTATTTTCGGATTTTTTTTACAATTTGATAAAATATTTTAAGTAGTGATTTGCTTAAAATACGAATTATGTTTTCAGAATTCAGAAATTTATTATACAGTTATAATATTTAAAAAGGTATATATTTTTTTTCCTGTAAATGACAGAACTTCCGAACAAGAAAGAAATATTTTAATAATTTCTATTCTCGGCTACTAATTAAAATTAGTTTTAGAGTTTTAAAATTTTTTAAAGAATTGCTAAGGGTTACAGTAGGAAGAAAAAAAAACCTCTTATAATCTTTCTTTCTAGTTTTCCCCTCTCGAGCTTCATTTTTAATGCAAATGACAAAGCAATCGAACAAGAAAGAACAATTTTAATGTTTTATATTTTCGAATAAATTAAAAAAAATTCTTACAACTCTAAGAGCTTTTCTTTTTTCTAAACATAACTCATGGTAGTTTTTTCCAGGCTTTCTTTTTACTGCAGATTATAGAACATTCGAACATGAAAGAACAATTTCATCGATTTGAATTTTCGAATAACTTTAAAAAAATTGTATTGCAATTCTAAGAGTTTTTCTTTCTTTTCCAGCTTTAACTTTGAGCAATTTTTTTCCCAGGATCTATTTCTAATGCAGATGGCAGAACATGTTTCATTTTCAAACGAAGTGCGGAAGAATAGGAATACTTATTAATTGACAAGTCGATGAGCGACATTTTACCTGTCGATGAAACTTACCCTGTCGATGAAATTTGACGAAGCCGAGTAGTAGGAGCTGGTATCGGATGTCGAGGCGAGCGATGCCTTGTCTCCTCTCACCGTTGTTCTCTGCCGCCGGTATTTCGGGGACTCAACTTTCGATGCTCGGAGTCCTTTGAGCTTCTGAAGGAGACAGTCCATCCTGCGGAAATGCGATACGCATCAGTCAAGAAATGTCAAAAATCAGAAAAGAAGTGAAAAATGCATTAGGTGCTTGCATGTATTTTAATTAGCGACATCTATTAGTAAACATGCGAAGTACCTATATAAACAACAATGGTTTGGGGTTTTATCAATTTATTCTTACTTTATTGTTATTTTGAAAGTGTTCCATTTAGTATTATTGAGTTATTCGGTGTATAAAGACCCCAATCATGGACAGCTCCAAAATGCATTTTCGACATTCGTCACTTTTTTTTTGTTTGATTTGAAGAAATCTTCTGCCGTCAGACATTTTAGAAAATTATGACGATGCAGCGCCGTCATATCTTAATTGTCTGCTTTGATTTCCTCGATTCAAGAGTGGCCAGTTTGATGTCAATGACAAAACACGGTCTGGAGGACAAAAAATTCGAGGACAATCAATTGCAAGACTTATTGTACAAAAATTTGGAAAAGTTGTAGAGAATGATACAAAATATTTAATTGATATATATTGTACTCATTTTTCTCAATAAATGCCTTTTTAAAGTGAAGAAATGATCAAAATACAAGCAAGCAGGTAATATCCGGTATATCATACTGTTTTTTATTTTTTTCGAACTAGGCAATGGTGAAGTGAAACTTAAGCAGCGAAAAAAGTAAACAAAAATAATAAAAGAAAAATCTGAAAAACGCAATCGGGGCGAGGAATACTGAAGAATACATTTTTCGATTTAGGACGAACCCTTTTTTCAAATCAAGGAAGTTCATAATTTTAAACGCAAATATCTGTGGTGATTATTATGATATAACTACATACATTTTCCTTATTCGGCCTTTTTCTCATCTCCTTTAGTTTCTCAGTTATTTTTCGAAATTTTCTTATTCCACCTCGAAGGGCGCAGTAATCTGCTTTCTTCCATCATGTGCTCATCCAACTATTATAAATATATGTATATATTTATAATTATCTATTTTTAAAAACATTGTACATTGCGGAGATGAAAAAAAAGTCATTTTTTTTTATAATTCAAAAAGGTTTTTTTTTTGGCCATTAAGAAATCAAGAAAATAGTTATGGACATTCATATATATCTTACATATCATTGTTTTGTTTTATTTTAAACTAGCCGCCTTCGGCGACCAGCCGGTTCGACAGTATTACCGCTCGTCACAATTTTCAATTAAATATTTTAAGTAACTGGTCACTTAATAGATTCTCAAACAAAACAGTTTTAATCTTTAAATTTTGATAGTCATACCAAACTTATACTGTTGTTTAGATCGTTTCATTCAATTTACTAAATATATTTTGCTAATTTGTTGTCATTTCCGGTAAAACTTCAAATTTAATTTAAAGTGGAAATGATGAAATTGCAATTAATATAAGATATTTTTTAATAAAACCAAGCGTTTTATTTTATTTATCATCTATATTGTTATTTATTTTTTTATTTATTATTATTATTGAATATGAGTATTGCAAACAGAATCGCTCGGTATCTATGTCTTATGTGAACTACAATATATTTTTCATAATTTATGTAATATCTCAAAGAATAATTCAACAAAAATTTTTCAGATTCAGCATAAAATTCAGTTTTTAGTTTTGCTTTCAAGAGGATTGAAATGAAATCAATAATAATATTATCAATAATATTTAATCAATAATAATATATCAATAATAATAATGTGGTTAGTCAAAAATTATGAAGTCTAAATTTAATGCAGTCAAGTATCATTCTGAGAAATATTCTGGACACACCAAATTTGAATAAATGAATGAATGAATGTTTCTATTGTCCACGATCAACTAAGACTTGTTTATGAAGTTTTGAATGTTAAAAATTTAGAAAAAAATCAACATTTTCATAATCTTAGATCAATTAATCTTGAGAAACCTGCGCGCTGATTGGCTTATTTTCTTTGAAACGATCGATGGAAAATCTAAAATTATCCTTTTTTTATTGAATAGAGATATTCAAATTTTCATAAATCAGTCAGTTTAAATGATTGATTTAGTTGATTGGAAATTAACTCTTTTTAATTAAAATATTAGTGTTTCAAGAGCATTTTGTTAATCGTGATTTCCACAGCAGAAGCTTTATGTAAAATCAAAAATTCGTTATTTATTAGAGCATTTATTGAATCAAGTTACAAAAAATATAATCATTTTCCATTTAGACGATTTTAGCAGATCTGCGTCTTACTAAAGGTTTACAAATTAGCTGTGTGGCCCTGATTTGAATGGATATCCTGTTCATATTAAACAAAACTTGCCTTAAAATAAAACTGATTTATTGAATTAATAATATAGAGAGTGTGAAAGATCATAAAATAATTTTTCTTGAATTTATTTTTTAGAAAAAATAATATTTCATATTTGTTTCATTTCCTACAGGCACGCGCCGAAAATTATATTTTTGCAGATTTCATTTCCAAAACGATTTAATTTATTTTTAATTGGAGCTTTAATCAATGTGATGGCATCACTTTGAAAAAAGCTAATTTTTTCCCATGAATGCGAAACGTGCTCGTGCAGCTTAAATTTTATTTTTATTTTGTACGAAAAAAATTGTTGAAAAATATAGTTGAAATATATATTTAAAAATTCATTAAAAATAGAAATTTAAATTTAAGGTTAGAACATTGGTATCATTTAAAAGATAAATTTTCTATCTTTAACTTCAGGTAAAAATCTTTTTTGTGCTGTAATATTTTCGGAATTTATAGCAGAAACACGCCAAAATTTCGCTTAATTTTTAAATAAATAAAATTCTAATTAAAAATTCGAAAAAATAATCCCCAGGTGCACATTTCCGGGCTCCAAGGTATACACGTGCCAAATGTGGTAGCTGTAAGTTGAATGGTCTGGCCTGTAGAGCGCCAACACACACACACACTGAGCTTTATTATAAGTATAGATAGATAGATTCCTGATATTGAGTGTTGTTTCTGAAAGGCTCTTACATTTTCAAAAATACCAAAGTTCGATATACTTAGCATGTTTTATTAAAAAAAAGGCATAGCATCATAAATTAAAAGCTAAACAATCTTTTAATGAAGTAACTTTTACCTCTACTCCTCTTTTAATCAAAGCAAAACTTATTGCAATTAAACATATCAACAGATAGAGGAATGGTGGTAAACTGTGCATTAAATCTGCTGATTGAAATCCTTTAATGTTTAATGAGAATTATTACTTATGCGTATATTTTACACACCCGTACAGCTGTATCTTCCTGTAAAACGCAAAATCACATCACTTCCAGCAAAAGAAATTTTTTCTTATAGACACGATGCGGCTAAATTTTAACAAGGAAATTGAATTTAAACTTTTATTATAAACAAAATTTTACTTATATTACTTTCTTTTGTGTGCATAACAATTTTAACTCTTTGCACTTTGAAAACGTGATTCGATTTATAATTATTCGCCGAATAAAAAGTCCTGTTTATTGCTCTGAAAAATAAATATTCATAATTATTTTAAATCAAATTGTTCGAGACCCGATTCCACCGAAGAACAGTCGTGTAAGAGGGTCTGGTGCATGTTAAATAATTCGGGGCCAAACGGCCTCCTACTTATGTGGTAAGGAAGTTTGGAGAAGGGCTGCCAGCTCCGGTGTCGTCCTCTTCATCTGATGGTGGTTCAAAGTTACAAGGCCCGTCCCAAAATAGCACTAATATTGCTTTAAAAATTGGGATGTTAATATAATTAAACTAAACTTTAAATCGAATTTCTTTGAGAAATTAATCTATATCCTCTTATCACTGTGTAGATGTTTTTAACAATCAAAATTGAAAAATAAAATGTCAAAATAATGCACGGTATTGAAGGGTGAGTGAGAGGCGCCATTCGTGTAGAAAGGGTTCATTCCATTTTAATATGGATATAACCTCTCAAAACATTACAAATCACTCATATCATATAAGTTAAGCCTATAAACAAATGTCGATGAAATATACCATGTTCATGAAACTGATAAAGTGTGAACTAAAAGAGCTAACCGATAAAGAGTTCTTGCGTTACTTTGTTTATTTCGACTTCCAAGCTAGCTATCAAACAGTAGAGAGAAAATTTTCCCCTCCCATTCTTTGCACTTATCTGTAGTTGAAACCGAAGAAATGTTTGCTTAAACCTTGCATCAAAGAACTTGAGATAATCGGAAAACTGAATATCATTTTAACCGAAATATCAGCAGGTTTCAGATAACGCGGTTTGTGATCTTTTTAAATTTGCCGCTGAAGTGCTTACGTTAACAATGATACGTTTTATTATGCACAGAAAAAAGTGGGAGTGTTCTGTAATCGACTTCTTACTGACCCAACTCTACACACAATAAAGTTTTTTTTTCTTCTAATTTTGGAGTACTTATATGAGAATGTAAAGCCCTGTAAATTCCCAATTATTTGTAGATATTAATACTGAAACGTTGTTCAAAAGACTTCAATCACAAATAAAAAATAAAAGCCTAATAATGTAAAACAATAAATGACCGATTTTTTGTAAAAAAATGAGCCAACATTTGGCAGATATAGAGATTTAGTGTCTATCTGTTAGCAGTGTTCAAAACACATTACTTCATATAGAACTTCCAAATTTGGCAAAAAATATATTTTGGAGAGTGGGAATATGTTTCTCAGAGCGATTTTCTGTAATTAAAAATTAAGACAAATTTTCTTATTTTCCCACAATTTCTTCAAAAAAAAAAAATTACTCAAAAAAAATTTGTATCATTAAATATTTTTTTACTGATAACTTTTGTATTTTCACACACTTTCTTCCTTAATTATAATATATTTTTAAAAATATTTTCAAACTTAAAAAGCTACAAACTCCTCTTTTTTATTGTTACAATTAAATTCAAGCTATTTCTTCCAAAACTAAAATTTTTCTTTGAGTATTTTAGGGTGCATCTCTTACATTATAATGAGTCAATTACTGATTTTTGTATAAAAGGATTATCATATTCTTTGTCAATGTATTCTTGGTTTCGAATTTTACTTATTCCATTTTTCAAGTCATCTTGAAATATAGCCAACGAAGGAGTTCAGTAGAGTAGGTAAAAAAAGAGGAATACTGAATTTAGTAGTATTTTTAATTTTTGATAAGCATGTTTCAATCCAGCTAACGTGCCTCGGAAGGGCTCATATAATACACGCCATTCTCAAAGCATCAACAAAGTGGAAGAAAATGATCAGTTAGAGGATAGATAACTCAGTCAACTATGAGTTCCATGCCATTTTGGCATGTCATTCCATTAAGATCGTTTATGCGCTTTAAGAACAGTATAGGTGCAAGGGAATTAAAATATTAGTACTGCTATTCTAATTTGAATTTCGAAAATATTTTTATAGAAACTATAAAATGAAGCTATACGTGAACGAATGAATTGAAATGAACATTTCTGTCCAGTCCTGTACATTCCACCAGTTTGAATGCCGCGTTGAGGGCTTCGAAATTTTTGAAAAATCATTCCTGGTCCTGAAGGCTGGCACATATGGACGTTTTTGCTAGTAATAAAGGTTTTTCTTTATGTAGAATATTTGAATTTTCATATTTTTTTTCTTGGTAATAATGTAAATATTCCGATAAATATCCTTACTACAGATTTGACGCCATTTTTAAATAGAACAAGATATTGGGTAAAATTTAATTTGTTAGCGAAATTTTAAATCGCTTCTCAAAGCTATTTTTAGAATATTGGGTGCGAAGTGTTACGAGTTAGCCATGAACTGTTATGTATAAAAAAAGAGCGTCGAATCAGAGGAATTTTTTTAGAACTTCAAAATGGAGAATCTCTAGTTTGGAATGTCAGCTAAAGTATTTGAAGAGGCTTTAGTATTTTAAAGAGACACCCGAATTTCGTGGTAAAAAAAAAACCCTCGATCAAATCGACTTTGGGGTAGTTGAGAAATTTTACTTTTAAAAGCGTTGATAATAAAGTGTGCACGAGAGAATATAAAGAGTTTGCTTTTAAGAATATTGACAAATTTAAAACAAACACACGGACTTTTGCAGAGTAATATATAGAAAATGCAATTCGGAATTACGAATCTTTTGCCAAAGTCGAATAAAATAGATCGAACATTAAGATATTTGCTAATGCTCTTCGGTCTTGGATTTGGAAAACATCTGCGCTTTTGCGCATGCGTCAAGAGGCGTTTATTTTGTCGAAAAAAATGGGGTGAGTTGAAAGATGGAAGCAGATGTTTACATTTAGTAACAGGATGAACTCAGATCATACACGGTATTAAAAGGCTTAATAACCACTCATCCTTTTGCTAACCATTCCTTAAAGGAAATGCAATCGTCGAAAAGTGCTAGTCTCGGGATTAAAAAAAGATCAGTGTATAATGTTTCACCAACTGCTGTACATTTCATTCTGTTTGGCTGCGCTGAATTAGATTTTATGACGCCTTTTGAAATTTTACGAAGACAGTTTATTTTTTTATGGACCTCGTATATCTTTGATTCATAGTCAAATACCGAAGTCTGTACCTGTAACTACTATACTCAATATCCTGACTTTCTTGTCACTTCAGAGAGAACAGCCGTTCGATTTCGACACGTTTTACTTCCACCAGAACCATGTGTGCGGGGGAATTGGTTGCTTAGATTATGTCCTCTTATTTGATCCAAAAAATTTATTTCCATGATAATAGAAAGCATAATTTTTAATATTAAAGTTGGTAACACGAGTAGTCCTGAAATTAATGAGAGATTTCCTCTTACAATTTACTTTTATATTCACAAAACACGGCTTATTTTCCGTTTAGTCTTGTAATATTTTAAAAAGGAAAAGGAAATTTTTTCGTTGTATTTTTGGTCTTTTCATCTGAATCTATAAAAACATTAATTGAATACAGCTCTGAAATATTTATGTGAAAAGCCATTATAAATTCATCCAATTTTATTTTTCTAAACTTTTTTCAGTAATTATGCTCTAATTACATTGGAACAGTTTATATATATTACTTGTAATATGGGCTTATATATCATGTACTGAAATTCCACCTATTTAGCTTGCTGCATTTTCTATTTATTATTCAGCAGGATTTATGGATAGATAGATGAATTTATCTTAATTTTACTGCAGATCTTAAGATAAAAGCAGATGAGATATTTCACCTATCTCCTTGGTTGTTTATATCAACATCATTATCACATACATGTCGAGTATTTTAGAATTATAGTAAGCATCTTCTCTAGAAAAATAATTGACACAAGTGATATGAGTAGAATTATAAAAATTAATAAAGGATAAAAGCGGTTTATTTATGGCACCTTTGACGAGTTCTCCCTTCCAGCATGTCTTACAATAAACAGTTCAAAATAGCGCTCACAAATGCTAACATAATACCTATAAGATGAGCAGTTTCAAGTTTAGTTTAGTTTAGTTATATTAACGTCCCGTTTGAAGCAACACTAGGGCTATTTTGGGACGGACCTCGTCATTTTGAACCGCTGTCAGATGACGAGGACGACACCTGAGCTGGCACAACCCTCTCCACACCACACCAGACCAGTGGGAGGACGTTTGGTCATGACGGATTTAACGTGCAACAGACCCCCTTACACGACGGTTCTTCGGTGGAATCGGGCCTCGAACCTGAAACCCTCCATGAGCAGTTTCAAAGATAATGGTGTGATTCTGGCAAATATAAAAGAATCACGAATATTTTTTTGGCGTCCGAAGTTCAAAAATTGACACCAAGCATTCTAGCGACGCTTTCAAGCCCTTAGTGGATCTTATTTCGAGTAAGAATGGCAAAATTGGCTGTAATGGGAAGTATTGTTCAGTGTTGTCTTTAGTTAAAACGTTACTGAATGAAAATTTTAACGCACTCAGATACTGAAAAAAAAAATAGCGGATGTGGTTTCCCCCAAACTCTCTCCCTACTCTCAGTTGAAGTTATCCTGAAGAATACCGTGCATGGCATTGTCTTACATTGTCTACATGGCATTATTAAGAAATATTAATTTTTGGTTTGAATTTAGCATTTTCAATGTATTTATCGTACGATTCTTGGCGATTTATCTAGGCATGCGGTTAATAGTATCTGAAAATTAAACTTGTATTTTAGACACATTTTTCCCAGCCGATTGAAACAAAAATTTGACATTGAACTACAACTAGAGTCACAAGATCTCATGTCAAACTCGATATATTTAAATAACTGCATTTTTGAGCTCTTGAGTTTGCATATTTATGAAAGTAAAGACCGACAGACTGTTAACCCTCTCTTTGGATTTGGCTCAAAATTGCATGGCTGTACTATAGGTGTTAAATCTGTGTGCCTCATTTTATTCATCTAGATCTTTTCATTTAGTTGTTTTCATGTTAACTTGCATTCGAGCAGTCGGACAGACAGATTTCCTCTGACCGGAGTTTACCGAAAATTTGATAGAAATCTACTCATTTGGTGTAAAGAGTATAGTCATATCTGTCTAGCTCAAACAATGTTTCTGTTATCTTTGTCACGTACAGATGAAGAGAATAGCGCCAAAAATGTGTTTTTCACATGATGTCTGCCGATCGCTTGCACTCAGGGAGGTCTAAAAGGTGGAGGTTCGTCAAAGTCTGGAGTTCGATTTTTTTTTAATTATTGCAATACTTTTCAATACTTCGGAAAATGATAATTAAAAAAAAGTTTAAACAATCAACAAGGACAAAGACGCAAAAAGTTTCATCTACTTTCACTGGTGTTGAAAGCGCCATCACATTCGATGATGGTCCTCATGTATTGGTAAAGGATTAGTTGTCTAGTCGCAATATAATTCATTAAGAATGGGCCACCTGTAGCACACAATTCCTGCTTTTAAGACATTATAGAAAAAACTTCTCAGATTACCTTACCAATACACACATTTTATCTCAAGGTTATATAAACACCTGTGTATATACCTAGGCATCGATATCGTTCTTAGAAAATTAGAATAGTCCTTTTCGAAGTTTCATATCGATTCGATATTTATCAGAATCCCGGCATCTCGATCCCTAACAGACAAATGACGTATTGACACATCTTTACGTCGATGCTGTGCTATTTCTCGATTCATCGATTCATTTTGGGTGTGGCAAACCGTGAACGGATTGTCCCCTAGAGGATACGTGATTGAAAGGATCGTTATCAACATTACAAGGAAATCCCGCGTCCTCTTTTAAAAAGAGGATAACTTTGCCTGCCATGGGTGCTTCTATTTAAATCTCTGGATACTTAAATATAGTTCCCTATCAGTTAAAAGCTAATTTATTTTTTGACTAATATTTTAAATATTTTATAAAGGGAGTAATTGCATCGACAAATAAAAATGTTTTTCATTAAAATAATAGCGATTTTGCTAGCATTTTAAGAAGAAAAAACGTGTCAACAAAAAACGAGGGCGTCAAAACAAAATCGTAAAAGCGTGAAGCCATGATGGAAGTGCTCATAGAAAACAGAAATTTTAACTATCTTTAAATACTTTTATAAATGCATTTTAAAATTGAATGAATATTTACTATTTTTGTAATAAAATATACTTTCTCTTGGCGTTGTGGTGTAATTTCTTTTCAGTAATGTCTGTTTATCGTATCCATTTAGAATATTACTTAAGCATTCATATTCGTCATTGGTTATTTAAAACGTTGGAATATCATCAGAATACACAACCGTACACATTTGGGAACTCCAATATAACAAGTAGCATGTGAAAAATAATTTCAACGTTCTCAGATCAAACCAGCGGGAATGTCTCCGTGAAACTTTCTCCTATTTTCTCTAATAACGGGATTCGTTTTCCTAATGGATTAATACCAAAATCTGACAACTGCAGTTACAAAATCTCATACAAAATTTGATATATTAACGTAATAGCGTTTTTGACTTATCTCGCTTACATGCTTCTGAAGGTACAGACCAATAGGCGTTCAGTCCCTTGATGTATTTGGCTTAAAATTTAACAGCCAATGCACTACAGATATAAAAACTATTTGAGAATTTTATCTGTTTGGCTTTCTTAATTTTGCATTTATCGTGTTAACTTACATTCGAACAGCTGAACAGACTTCCTCTGAATAGATTTTACTCAAAAATTGATAGAAATCTACGAATTTGGTGTAAAAAGATAGACAGATACACATAATACCAAAATATGTTTTTCAAACTTCGTGAGGTCTGAAGCGTGAGGATTCGTCAGAATATCGCGTACGAATTTTTTGATATTGCATTATTTTATCTATACTTTGTATTCGAAAAAAAAATGAATAATTACAATGGTGAAATCAATACTTTCTTTTTGACATTTGAATCCGATAGATTTATTTTCTAAAAAGAGAAAATAATAGTCACCACAGATAAGTATTTCCAAACATGGCAATAGCTTCATAGGCCATCTTTGACAGTTTTCCTGACTAAAACAATATTTGTTGAGTTCTGACAAACTAGTTGGCAAATATTTCCTAAATTCAAGTATTTTACGTTTACTTAATTTTGAGTAACAAATGTTTTTTAATCGGCACATGATTCATATATAAACAGCATGGAAACTATTACCATTTTGATGATGAAAATAATGTATAGACTCAGCGGTTTAATGCGTGAATACCAAAATCATCAAGTTTTAAAAAATGTAGAAATATGAAATATAAAAAAAAAAAAAAAAAATATTGGGTATTTTTCTGATGAATTGCAAAGGGATGAGGAATATCGATTTGATAATAAATATTATTGGATCGAAATAGATTCTGTAATTATTTCGCTGTCTTCAAGAACTTATATAAATTGAAGCAATTTTTTTACATCATTTCCTTGACATTTTCCTCCATCTAGATATCCTACATTATTGCTTCGTTTTAGAAGTCTTTCAGGGAAATAATTCAGTTATCGATAGATTTCATTTTTATATCAAATAATACTTTTGATTTAGTATTTAATTTAACATTATACTGTGAGTGTTGAGATTTTCGATGAAACTGCCCGGTTTTAAATACACTATTTTTAATTTCCACAAACACTACAAAGTTTACAAAAATACATAGAAAATTAGGTTAAAGAAAACAGTATGATAGAGGGATTCCACGGTTTCCAGCCGCAAGCATTCGGCGTTAACGCAAGGGTTGCGCATAGGGAAAAAGTCGACCTCAGGATGCAGGTCTGCTGTTCAATTACTTGTCTTCTGTAAAATGTCACAAGGGGGGCGCTCTCTGCTCACGGAGGTATTACAACATTCTTTTAGGAAAGAAAAGTTCGCATCACGTAGCTATTAATAATTGGAATTCTTAATTTATCTAAAAAGTCCGATTTGAAAAAAATATTTAATTAAAAATGGAAATGTAGCGACAATTCTCTTTTCTTTCTATAGCATTATTATGAAAGAGAAATATACTCCTTATTTTATTTGAAAAGGGCCATAGAAGTATCGCCATGAAAACATGTAGCCATTTCAATCAGAATGTGAAAAATTGGGGATTAATCAGATTAAAAATAGAAATGGAGTCAAAATTTACATTATGGACTCTTCTTCAGCTTAAAACACATCTTACTTTCATACAAATAAATTTAAAGAGCATGTACACGAAATAAACATAACTAAAATTCTATTAATTACTGATAATATACATTATATATTCGTCATCACTAATAAAAGGGTCAAATACAGAGACATTTTGTTAAAATAACTTTTGTCAGAAATTCAAGTGTGTCTTTATTTTAGGTATTTATTTAATTTTATGCTACAAAATATATATTATCTTGAAAAAAATTTTTGAGCACCTAAGGTGTGAATAGTTTAAAACAAATTGAAGTTTCTTTTTAATAAAATTGCTGTATATAAAGTTTATACTATTTATTTACTATAATTGTTCACTTTATGAACATTTTAATTTAAAAATTAATTGAAGTAATTGAGTTTATAATTATAAATTTACTCTTAAGAACTATCGCTTTGATAAAAATTATTTATCGGCAATTTATTTTGCATCATTTATTAAAACTTAAATAATTAAAAGGTATAATTAAAGGCTCCTTTAGGTTTCAAAATTGACATTTTCTCTTTTTATTTTTAGACAATTTTTCTGAATTTAAATCTATGGATAAACCTAATTTTTATCGGGGATCCGTCAGCTTCGAATTATCCAAGTTCCAGTGTAAATTTATGAACAAACATGCATAATGTCATGTAATGAAATATACGATTAATTTTTAATTTATGGAACGTTTAACTCATTGCTACATGCCCTGAACTGAAAAGGCAAAAATGATGAGATGTCCTATATAAATGCTCGCATAATGTAAATACCTCAACAATACATATTTTTCAGTGTACTTAAGATAAAGAGTTTTTTTCTGTTTTCTATGAGTCAAGCCACTTTTGCAGATGAGTGTTTTCCTCCGACATCTGACAGGGCGGGGTTCCCATTCGCCATTTCATTACGTGCTCCATTTCCTGGTTTTAACGATAACAATTATACTCGGGTATAAATCCATCATTTAATAACTGTCTTCGTTCCTTCTTTCCTTCTCTCGCCAAACCTAGCATTGATCGTAAACACATAAAAATATTTTTTCTATTTACCACCAATTTCGAAATTTCTTTTTTGTAAGTGAGAAACAAATAAATTTCGAATAATATTCTAGAAATTTATGAAATTCAAACATAATATGAAGTAAACATCACGAAGAATTTTAAGATATCGAGGTTATTTTTAAATAATTTTCTTCAGTTATTGCTTAATTTATTTTTTTTCAAATTTCAAATTATAAGCATAAAATGTAATGCCCTCGGCCTTCTGGCCTAGGTATGGCGCGTCTTCCCCGTGATCTGGACATCACGGGTTCGGATCCTGGTTCGGGCTAGTTTAGTTTTGTTATATTAACGTCCCGTTGTAAAGCAACACTAGGGCTATTTTGGGACGGACCTCGTCATTTTGAACCGCTGTCAGTACCTGAGCTGGCACCCCCTCTTCACATCACAGCACACCAGCAGGAGAACGTTTGCCCCTGACGGATTTAACGTGCAACAGATGCCCTTACATACTTACGGTTCTTCGGTAGAATAAGGTCTCTAACCTGAAACCCTATGGTTCACGAGCCGAGACCTTACCACTAGGCCCCCCCCCCGGATTCGGGCATGATTGTTCTTTACCCTGTGTTCTATCTGTGAGGCGTGTGAAAGAGCCCTCTGTAAAAAGGGGGTGCGCAAGCGAGTGTGTGAGTCATCTTCATATGAGCTAGAAGTCAGACTTCTACTTGCGGTTGCTCAGGGGCCTTTACCATCAGAAGCTATTGTGCCCCCTTTCTTCGTAACGCGGAGACTTCATGATGATGATGATCATCAATGTAATGCCATTTAAAAGGTTTGGAATTTTACATAAGTTTTAATTTTAATCTGATTAATGCATTTTTAAAGCAACACTAGGGCTGTTTTGGGACGGACCTCATCATTTTGAACCACGGTGACATGACGATGACGACACCTGAGCTGGCACATCCTCTCCAAATTTCCGCATCACACCATGAGGAGGACGTTCGGTCCCGTGTACACCAAACCGACGATTCTTTGGTGAAATCGGGTCACGGACCTGAAGTCTTCCGGTTCCGAAGCCGAGACCTTACTATCAGGCTACCGCTGCCCCTGACATTTAATCAGAATATTAGTGAGCATAAATTTGACTTAAACTGACTTTTTCTTTTGTTGCTTTTTAGAACTTAGAAGTGAATTTACATGGGATAATATTTTTTCTTGACGCATTTGTTTTATGACTTGATAACATTTCAACAACCTTTCAGTGAAATGGCTAAATTTCAACCATCCAACTTTTTCCATTTAGAGAAATTGAGCTGATTTGCGTAAATACTAAGAGAATTAAATAGGTCCAGATCGCTTAGATTTAGTTCAGTTTATTTATCTGAAAACAAAAAGTTGAATATCATTGAAATCTTAGTTAGAATAATTTCGATGGTGATAAGTGGATATGGTAAGAATTACAAGATGAGGGAATATGATAAATGGACTGATAATTTTCAACATCCCCCTGTAAAAATTGATTGTATTGGTAATAATGAACATCACGAATAACTTGTTCAAAGTCACGCGCTTTAACCACCAGCTGCTTATTCCGCGATCTCCGCGGGTTGGCAATCAGTCCATTTACTATTGCATTTCGCGTTTTTCGCAGTTTAGCATGTTCAGTTTTACGATTGCAGATTTTTATTATATTATTATCCTGCAACATATAGTATCAGTTCACTTTGTTTGAAAAATATTTGAACTTATTTGCAAACATCGCATCTAAATAGTGATTTAAAAAATGACGCAATCAGGGGGTTAAGATTAATAGTAAAGAAATGCGCTTATCAAACCGTCCATTGAATAACGTCTGCGTACTTGGATGGCTCATTCTTCTTTCAAGACATCACTGTTTTGCTTATGTAAATGCATCGAATGGATCAAAGTTTTGCTTATCGGATGGATTTAATACTTGATGGAAACTGAATCCTACAGTTTCGAGTCATTAAACAGGTGCACTACACAAGTGAAATTATAGCATATGAAGGAGATAAGACTTCAAAAAGGACATTAACGAGAAGTATAGCAAAACCTTGTGGCAAAAGAAAAAAAATAAGAAATTTTTGCCAGAATGTTTGATTTATTAAATTCTTCGCGAAACAAAATTTGGTTTTATGTGGTCACACAGAAAAAGATATCTGCTACTTTAATAGAGGCCACTTTTTGGAATTGATGCATTTTATCGCAAGGTGCGATCCTGTGGACATCTAGAAAGATTTGAAGTGAGTAACAAAATTTCAACCATTTACATGTCACCCGAAATTCAAAACTAATTAATTGCAATTTTGGAAAATAAATTTCGCCAACATGTTATCAGATAAATAAAAAAAGAAGACCAAATATTACTCTAGATGCTTTTCACAAGCACCAAACAAGTCGGGTACTAAGTTAGCTGGTGATTCAAAATCAGGAAATGTAAACAGTGGAATTTTCTACTGATTTCCTAGAAACAAAAAGATAAAATCCCTGATGAATTTCAAAAGATGATTCAGAGCAAGCTTGAAGCTGATGTCTCGATGTAAAGAACTGTCAAGGCCAAACATACGATAATGCCACTGCTACGGCTGGAAGACATTTAGGAATTCAGCAAAGAATAAAAGAAATAAATCCCAAAGTTGAATAAGCGCCTTGATGAAACCATTCGTTCAACTTCTACATGCTGCCTTTGAAGCAAGTTCATCTTTTTTTCGCCATTCATTTTTTCCATGTCCACACATCGTCCGGCATTTTGATACCATTTACAAGAAAAGGATCCAGGATACGGGAAGGAGAGCTAGAAGCGATGCTATAATATGGCACTGCAGCAATTACAAAGATATTTTGGTCATTCTCGGATAACCGAGTAACGAATGTTTGATAATTGTCGGTTATAACGACGACCAAAAGGCGCCAAGGAGAAATGTTACCAATTTGGCGATTTCAGTCATTAAATTATATATTCATGCGCTTGAGCATATTTTTATAATTTGGCGAAATTATAAAAATATTCGCTTTTTGGTATCCGTTAAAATCGAATTAGACCGAATGTTTAAACATAAGAACTTTAACTTATTGCTTTGGAAACATTTTCCTTTGTTTTTTTAGTCATCTGGCAATCTGTGCTACATGGTGTGAACGACATACAAAAGCATTTGCAATCAAAAGGTTTCGACCAGAAAATAAGTATTTTGCAGAGGGTACTGATACGGAAACGAGATGAATTGACAGATGGCTCTATAAATTGCGCATGAAGACTTTGGCATTTCCATGAAAACTTGTATGGAGACGGAAGAAATATTAATCCTTAGTTAGAATAATTTTAGAAACCGTGAAAACTTTCAGTACCTACCAATTTCATCGGAAAAATTTGCCTAATTAAAGGTCGCTTGAGTAATAGATTCGGACGACCCTGAATGTAATCTAAATTACGCATCTGCCGAAATTAACGAGTGGGATTTCTAACTTGAACAAATTCGATTGCCGGCTTTAGTTGCTGCTATAGGTAATGAAAATAATTACTTGGATTCTTTTGGATTTTTACACTTTAATGTGAAATCCAAGCTGGTAGATACTCTCCCCAATATTATAATAATGCTCCGAGTATTCCCCAAAAAATTCTATAAGCATTGCTATCTGTAAGAGAAGCTTTTTAAAATTGAAGGCGAATAAAAATGATTTAATAAGAACTTTAAGATGAATACATTTAGCTCTTTTGCCTATTGAGCAAGAAGTATGCTGTTCTAAAACATAAATAGTGCAATTAAAAGACTGATAAAACTTCGTCAACTTTTTCTAACAGCAAATATACAATTTTTATATTTAATTATTAATTTTTCTATAAAAACACACATCGTAACAATATTCTGATTCTAATTGGAAATTGATTCGTGTTTTATATTGTATTTGGTATTATTCATAAAGTGTTGTTCATTTTATATTCTAACTTGTTGACGCATATCAAATATTTTGTATCTATGTGTTACGGCCAATGTTATTAATCGGTTATTATCAGTACTAATCTGTCATTATTAATAACAACCGTTTCCTTTGGTCAAAGTGAGAAATATCGCAAATTATTCACTTGAACCGGTTAATATTACTAATTCCAGATGAAGTTTGGTCAGTGTGATTAAACGGTTTTTATAGGATTGGGACATGAGTGTGCCTCTTTGTATGTTTTTAAAACTTGCTAGGCAGTTTTTCTATGATATTTGTTTCTAACTTATTTTTCTATATTTCATAATTTCATAATGAATTTATAATATATAATATTATAATAATATATAATTAATAATATATATAATAATATTTTCTATATTTCATAATGAATTAGTCTCCTTTTTTTGGGGGGGGGGATTAGTCATTGAATAATCTCAATATCTGTCTGCTTGAAACGTGACTTCATCACTTCTAAATCTATTCTTCATCTATTGTGTCGTAGTAAAATTTGTCAAAATAACCATCTTAATTTGTGAAAAAAAATAGTATAAACGCCAAAAACTGACAACGAAAGAATCAGGAGCCTAACTTGTAAAATAAACAATGAACTGATATTCTTTAGCTGTTGCCAACAAATAAAAAACCGCGACAAACTGACTTTGACAAAATTTTATTGGCTATCATTAATAATTATCTATTAAAGTGATAAATATTCATAAATTATGCATTTTAACCGGCTTATTGACCGTAACATATACATCAATATTATAAGTAACAGATTTTTGTAATCTAATCAATACATTTGTTACAAAACATTACTTTGTACACCTTACAGTGCACAATAACAATTTTATTTCGTCTAAAAATTTCTGTATATGAAACTAATATCTGTGGCACAGAAATCACTTTTATTACTTATTACGGATCGGCGACGGTCCAATGGCATTTTTACAGCTGCATTTCATTCAAAACTTTTCTAATTAAATAAAATTATTATATTACAAATGCTGCTTGACGTGTCAAACACTTCATTCAGTCAGAATTCAAAAGAAAGCAAGAAAACGGGTTAAACAGAAAGTTCAATCGAGGAAGAAAATATGCTTAACAATCACTAGATGGATACTTATGATTTACCTATGGAAATAGATTAATATATCCCCAAAAGTATTAATTTCACAAAAAGATTTTGCCGTTTTCTTAAAACTCAAAAAATTACCTCTTTAATAATATCGATTTCATTTCTATACAATCTTTTCTTTACTGTAAAAAAATTCTTCAAAGCTTATTTACAATATTACGATGCCTTTAATAATGCAAAATTAAATTTATCCATCAAAACATTAAATCGCGTGCTTCTGCCAATGTTAAAATTAAGATTAAAAGTTGCTTTTTTAGACATTAATTCCCTTACAGGATTTCCACTTCCACTTTTATTTCATAGTATATGTACTTTTAATTTGTGAGCACAATAATTTGTTGCAGAATGTTTCAATTAAATACATATTTTTCAAATCGCATCAAATAAACTGAAATTTATGAAAATGCGTATTAGTCGTTTAATAGCGTAAAAAGACAATCTGGGCGAGTAAGCTGGTCATCAAAGGCGGTTTGTTCTTTAAAATTTCTATAATGTTTGGTACAGTTTAGATTTAAATACCTTAATAAATGACGGCCAATTTGTCTTCGCCCCGGGAGAATGAAACCAACACTACGCTTCTGATTCAGCCATCTTTCCTATTTTAGAAGATATTTTGTCATTGGTAATTCAAAAAAAATAAAATATGATTTCAATAATTCGGAATCTGACAGGTGACTATTCCCTCCGTAATAAATATAATTGCTCGTACCATTAAGCAATTTCAAATATGGAAATAATTCGCATCCCAATTTTTCTAGTGTCTCTAAATCGGGTTGGAAAATATTTATAAAATTAAACATTCGAACTTCGTAGAAAAAAGAAGAAAGCATCATTAATGTTAAAACAAATCTAAACTCCAATTGTACATTTTCAGGTATTGATTCCATGTCTAAGGAGAATCGAATCGGAAAAAGTTTTCTTTCAAAGGATTCAGTTCTTCAAATTTTGTTTTTAAAAACTGAAATTTTTCTATAAATCATAACTAATAATCGGTTTTTTATAAATATTCGGTCGTTATTAATATTAATATATAATACGGATTAATTTTAAATCACAAAATATTGTTACAAATCAGTGTTTTCTTAGTCTTATAGCTATTCATTGAGGACTACAAATTTCATTCCATTGCTGTGCAGCATAACGGAAAAATTTGATTGTTAGTGAAATTAAAGTATTTATTACACCCATTCTCTTATGCAGTCTAAATACTGAATTATAATTAATAACATTTATATAATTAACCCATTTGCACTTGAATTCATTTTTCAGATACCATTTAAGTCGACACATTCTTATTTTTAATAATTAAAGAAGTAGTGCTGACTTGCCAATTTGAGGATTGTCACGCAGTTCTTGAATTCAAGGTTCTTAACCTCCGAACTAACGTCCTGGCTTAGATTCAGATTAATATTTCAGAAAAAAATTCGTTTTTACGATTGTATATTTTACTTTTCGAAGCAATAACATGAACCCTTGTGTTTAGTGCATCGAATTGTTTTTCCGAGTGCAAAGTTTTTCCGATATCGTTATTGATGTTAAAATAACTGCTATTATCAATTATAACTAAGTATTTTAGTGTGTTTACACATGATATATTTGTCTATGAATAAGTGGAAATAGAAAGCATTTATTGATAATTATTCCTAATACATCTTTCTGAAAAAAATATATTATACCATTTAGTCAATTTCATTCTTCGGTAAGATACTTTAATTTTATAATGCACGTAGATTCGTCATTAAAAAATGGAGGTAAATAAACACAATAAAGCAGTCCTGACTTGCCGATTTGAGGCATGTGTCAGAGTTCTTGAACTCAAGGTTCTTAACCTCCAAATTAACGTCCTGACTTAGATGCAGATTAATTTTAAAAAATCGTTTATACGATTGTATATTTCATTTAAGGAATCAATAAATTGAGTCCTCGTATTCAGTGAATATCCATTCATCTAATTACTTTTCCGAGTGCAAATGTTATAATATACCTTTATTGATGTTAAATTAAAATAAGTACTAATTTCAATTATAATTAAGTATTTTAACGTGCTTACTTACATAAAAGATAGATTTGTCCATGGATAAGTGGAAATAGAAAAGCATTTACTGAAAGTGACTTCTAATTCCTTCCAATTCTTCTAATTCATATCTGCTCAGCTTCACTGTGCAGTGTCAATAATTTTTCTTTGAATCTTTAAAGGAATTGGGACGTTCTCGACAGCGAACCTTTTAGTTGTAAATAAAGGGGATTTTTTCGCGAACAAATTTTATATCCGGCCGAAAATTTGGGACATATAGAACAATTGATTTATGTTGATTATAAAAGAAAGATACGATTCTTGCAGTAAATTATTTAATAATGGAAAAATATTTGTTTCTTAAAGTATTTATTTTTTAACGGCAGAGCGAATTTGTGTAGAGATGCGATAATTTTCAAGTTCATAACCACAAATCGGTATGCTCAAAAGGAAGAACCCCGAGTAAAATCTCTGCAAAGTTATAATAATATGCGAGTAAGGCTTAATTACAAAGAACTTCATTTAAATATGCTTATAATAAAAAAAATTCAAAAATAATGAGTGTCGTGAAATTTGAAACTGCAAGTTTTTTTTCATGATAAATAACTTCTAATAAATTATATATTGTTTCACAGAGAAAAATAAAAATAGGTTTAACAGATGCGTAATGTTAGAATATTGTTATATAAGGTTTCATGCGATTGTAATGAATGAAAAGTGCTCTATGCGTACCTAAATCGGAAGAAAACCAAGTTTTGAGTAAAAGGTAAAAAATTGTCAGGAGAACTCTTGTTAGATTCATTTTTAAAAGGCAATTTATAATTTTCGATTTTTCAAACCTATACAGATTATGTATTTCTATAATCAGAGGAATATTCCATATTTTTTATGATTAAAAGTGAAAAAAAATCAATTTTTTGAAGGTACAAATGTTTTGTTTCCTTTATCCTATGACTACACATTATTCAAAACGACTTTTGTATTTGAAGCGCATTTCATTTTTTGAACATGTGAAGGCAGTAGCTTTTACGTAAGAATTCATTAATTTCTTATTATTCAGAATATATATTGCTACATAATAATGAGATAATTTAAGCTAATTAGAATTTCAAAAAAATGGAAACAATTTCAAACAAATACGGAACCTTTTGATACTTCAAATGTTCCCAAAGGATTATAAACCACCACTCATTACCACATTAAAAAATAATTGAAAAATAAATTCAAATGAAAGAAACGAGTATAAACACATCTCTGTTCGAACAACACTAAACTAAAGAGGCACCTGCTTATGACCTTCTGTAAAAACAGAAGCCTGGCTTTAAGCCACGATATTCCTCCAGTTTTGACATGTGGAATAAGAGAGAGAGAGAAAAAAAAGAGAACAATTGGCTACTCACATGGAACATTTTCGACTTCGTTCTGCAGACGGTATCCGGCGGAGATCTCTGCATCACCCGTTCCCTGCTGCAGACGATAGTTCATGGTGCGTGGCACTCAATCGTTTGGTGCGAAGGGGATCTTGGCGTAATTCGGTGGGGTAAGCGCGGAGCAACAAGATCATCGATTTGCCAGCCGCACTGAGCAGAACGGTTTTCGCCTAGCTCCGCGCATGGCGCTTTGCATTTTTCAGAGTGATTTAAAGTGCCATGCGGTGGCAACGACTTTCAACGGTTTCCTCGGCAACTGAATAATAAATAGTTTTGTTTGTGCTAATGGCAGTGGCTATGAAAAGTGGGCGGTCGTGAATTCGAAAGGGATGGCAGGTGAACCGCATGGACTTGTCTCCCTGTGAGCGTGATCTGAATATTGAATAAAATAAGCTTCTTAGTTGATCCCAAAAAAGAATCCATAATTTTGTCGAGAAAGAATATTTGGTGAAGCAATAAATTTTACTTTCTCATAACAAATATGGAGAACGTCTTAAAATCGTATAAAAACAATTCGAATTCGAGATTTTGGCGCATCTCTGCGTTTTAATCTCATTGAGTTTAGAAGGGACATTTTGTCTATTTGACAGATATAACTCAAAACCCTTTGATGAGCTATACGGATGAAATCTGGTGTGCAATCTTACTAAATTTGTAATTTCTAATAAAATTTGTGTCCGCAAAGTCCGTTCAGAAGAGATTTGTCTGTCCGAATGTTCAAATATAAAGTGATATTTCCAAAAGGAAGAGAACTAGAGGAATGAAATTTGGAACATCGATTTAACATTTATATTGCAGGCATCTCTCAAATTTTGAACTAATTCCAACAAAGGGTTGAACATCTGTCTGTTCTGTACTTTCAGAAGCAAGCGGAAGCGATAACTCGAAAATCCATTGACTTAAATATATCAAATTTTTTATGGGATTTTGTGACTACATATGTAGTCCTTTGTCAAATTTTTCTTTCAATCGGCTGGGGAAAACACATCTAAAACAGAAATTAATTTCCATGCCAGGAATTAATCGCCAAAACATTAGCCAAGAATTACATGATAGATTCAATATAATGTTAAATTTACACCAAAGGTTGACATTTTGTGATTATTGTACGCCAATATCATGTGAATCGTTCTTTGAGATAACACCTTTATTAAAGAGTATGCGCAAAAGTTTTGGGGAAAACACTCCTGCTAGTTGTAGCATGATAATATTTATAATCTGGCATGAAATCTATAAATTGCATCATATGACAAGCATGAACATAAATCATATAGGTCACTTGAGAATAAAATGGCCAAATTTATTTCTTCTTTAGTTGTGGTTTGGTTTGGTTATATTAACGTCCCGTTTGAAGCAACACTAGGACTATTTTGGGATGGACCTCTTCATTTGAACCACAGTCAGATGACAAGGACGACACCTGAGCTGGCACCCCCTCTCCACACCACACCACACCAGCGGGAGGACGTTTGGTCATGACGGATTTAACGTACAACAGACCCCCTTACACGACGGTTTTTCGGTGGAATCGGGTCACGAACCTGAAACCCTCCGGTTCCGAAGCCGAGACCTTACAACCAGGCCACCGCGGCCCCTCTTTAGTTGAGTGTGAGCACTAAGGAAGCTCTCCGAAATTTTAATTATATTTTTAATTTAAACTGAATCAAACTTTTAATGTTTCCTTGAATAGCTTCAAAGCATATCTTTACACAAAATTCATTTTCATAATATTTCAAATTTAAATTATCCAGTTTTATTTCTTCTTTTTTATAAGCGTTTCGGTGATGCTAATTTTACATCGCATATATATTTTTTTTCAAATTTAATAATTTTTAAAAAATATTTGGCAACAATACTTTTCTTTGTTTAGTTATAGTCATGCTCGTGCGGTCAAATTAAAAATATTATTATGTACATATTATCGTTGCTCTATAATTAAATATAATTTTCAAAGATAAAGTAAAGACAGACGTATCGACTTTTACAAACATTATCTTGTTATTAAGTTTTTAACCAGAGAGTAAAAACTCTTTTATTAATTTTTTTATATGTAGTGATATTTGATTATCAAGAAACCGGCGAACAAAAAGAAAATCCATTATATTTAAGAACTCAAATTGAGGAAAATTGAATACGAAAATAAATGACAGCAAGAGGGAAACAATCTTCAAACATATTAAATATTGTTTTCAGTCTGTTTGACTTCGATCCTGTTGTACGTATAGATATTTCTCGACAATCGTGATTTCTGATAAAATTGAATTTTACAAAAAATATGCAGATGTTGATCCGAAATTTATACCAAGCATTTCCGTTGGAAACCTTTACTCAAGAGGAATTACAAAAATTCCGGTCCAATTAAAAAAAATTAAATATATTTTTTCAAATTTACTTCTTTTCTAAATAAATTATCTTAAAACTTGACCACACAGTATATCGGTCTTTTTAATACCCATAACATTTCTGCTTGTTTACTTTACCGACGGATTTAGCATGCTCTAGGTCCACTTATATTGCGTTTTTCGGTGGATTCGGGTTTCGAAATCTCCTGCTCTGAAGTCCAGACTTTACCACCAGGCAACAACGGCCCCGCAAGTGGAAAATGAATTTATATTAAATAAAATGCATTTCAGTAGCACCGAAAATAAACCCGCCCTACAATCGAAAATACAAGGCAAGAATTTATATCAATTCGTTGAAAATCGATTACTTTAAAATTTCTTAGTTTTGGATGCAGAAAGATGTAAGGAAATTTTCTAGCAAGAATTAACAATCTATTTGCCTATGCTCTCCTGAAAAAAAGCACTGAAATGTTTTACTCCTTATTTTACCAGCAATAGAGATTCATTATTTTTATTGTTATCGTCTGGCTCGCCAATTCAACCCTGATTGGATTCTAAAAGTTTTTAAACAATTGTTAAAAGAAAGAAGCTCTAAAAATTCTATGGAGTAAATGGCAATGAAAAAATAAAAAAAAGAAATTTCATCTATTTTTCCTAAATTTCGAAAAAAATGTATTCTTTTAGTCATCGAACTTTGCTTTAGTGGAAACGGAAAATTCTATTAAAGTAAGCTATTCAGTGAATGGGAAATCGCTTATCATTCTAATAAATTGAATTCTCCAGCATTCTGATCATTACTACTTTTTAGCGAAAACAATCCAATATATCAATTAAATAGCACTAGAGTTGAGGGCATGCCTTTAAAATTTAAAAAAATCACTAGAGATCTAAAATATTTTATTATAAAGTTTCCTAATTGCAACCTGCTTCTGTTGCATCAAACTCTTAAAGAGTATAAAGCTTTCAAATATTTTCGTCACATCCGCTGAGACTCGCCACTCATAAGGAAAATTTGAGTATCGCAGATATGATATCACTTAATACGGTGAATATGTTACAGAATAAATACTGATAGATATAAAACAAAAAGGGAGAGGTTGAGAGCCTCAGAAGATTATTTAATACAGTCGTCAGCAAGAAATAAAGAACACATTTGTAATCTTATTATTTACTATTGCATCTTCACAGAATTGGCGTCTGTGGAGAAGACTCAGAGGGGAAGGTTAGTTCACTCCACAAACTGATTTACCAAGTTAATTAACATAATTCATTATTTTAAATCCTTCATAGCCTTTTTTTTTGCTGAATGTCCCTCATATGTACATAAATACATATGAGGGAAACTATCTTTGTTTCCTTATTTCACTGAGTGATTTCAGCATGCCTCATTATGCAGTTTATAGATAGTATAGCCTATAAACATTATCATACTAAATTTTAAAAAAAATATCATGTAGTCTATCAAGAAGTTTCAGATAGTTCACGTTTCTAAAAAAAACATAATTTTTCCGTATGATGCTAAAATAGGCTTCTGTTCAGCCTTTCTTCGTTTAGAAAAAACAATCTAACGTATCTTCTAAACCTCGTCTCTTCGACCCGTCCAATCTGAAATTCGATAAAGAAGTACAGTTTAGATGTCCAAAATGCATTCTAGCATGTTGCATTTATGAGTAGCCGCATTTCAGTACTTAGTAATAGACAAACTGAAATGTATTATTTTCTGATGGAGTTTGAATTTTAAAATCTGACACATAATACAAAGGCGGATGATTAAGTCTGTGCAAAATTTCATTTATCTTGTCTTTTTTTTAATCTTTATTTATCATATTTGCATGGATTAAGGTAGAGTAATTTAGTATATGACTTATTTTAGGTGAATTTCATATAAGAATTGAATCATATTTCCCACCATTCTCGTTCTTTTCATTTTTTAATTAGCGTGCTTGCAAACAGACGGGTGTAATTTCAAGTATATTCTTTTCCTCCTCAAAGTGGGCTGAATTCAGCTAGTCACCCGGTTACAACAGAACTAAGTCGTATAAACAGGGATTACTGTGACTAGCTGTCCTTCTCCTCAACGATCCAAATTTTTGCATAAGAAAACAAAAGTCCAAAGAATCTTCAAACTGTAAAAGGCTTAGAATCTTTTCCATCATTGCTTTTAATGTTTTTAAATTCCCAGTGCAATAAAAAAGTGTCACTTTCAATACGTGACTGTAAGAAATGAAATAAATATAAAATGTGATATTTTCTAAATAAATAAAGACAAAAAAAGTTTTCTACATTCTTTAAAAATATCTAAACAGTTGAGTCACATTATTATAATCAGCTATCTTGATGCTGTATTAGCCTACTTCTGCAGCAAAAATAGCAGTTAAACGATGGGCCGTGGGCTCATTGTGTGCTTGGGAGGTGGCGACAGTTATCTGTGACCACGAGAACAGTAATCATTTAACTCAAAGAAATCTAGGTGGAGGCTTGTGACGATTCATAAATTTTTATTGAATAATTGTTTGAGATACTTCATAGATTATAAAAAGTATTGTGTAGCACATGTAAGATGATGAAAGATTCTGTTTTCTGTGCTCATATTAAAAAAAAAACAAAAACATGTTTGGTTTTAGCAAAAAAAATGTTTTTTAAACTGAAGTTTAATCACTTCCTTTTCAAATTTTTGCGGACCCTCTGTTTACTTCAGAGAGCGGCTATATTTATTATTGGAAAAATCATACCCATATTAATTATAAATCGGAATCTTACTCTTCCGAAATTTATGTTTAATATACAGTCCCCAGTTGGTTAGTTCTTCCAGGACGGCGTTTCAGAAAACAGATTTAAATATATCTCAAGAACTGTTGTTAATTTTGGATGCTGAGAAATTTAATAAACGTTCATAAGATGTATCTGCTGGATCGAATTAATGAAATAACTCTATTCCCACAATGAAAATTTTTTTAGGCATTTCAATAAAAATTTCTAATAATTAATAATGTTACTTAAATTAATTTATCAGGGTTAGGGTTGGGCTGGTTGGTTAATAAAATGGGCTATGTTAATTAAATAGGTTAATCAGCTCATCAGTTGGTGCAAATATGTCCTCTCGAATCAGTTTCATCGACACCCATTTTGTGAAGAGGCGATAAAAAAAATAACAAAATCACAGAGGTGTTCTTTTTTATTGTTGTTATTGAAGATTCTCATTATGCGAAGAAAACCAGTTACTATTCATAAAATATTGACTAGATTTGAAAATTACTTTCAAGTTATATTTAAAAAACATATAAAATGAAAGTAGATAATGACAGTAGATAAATATTTTATTGTATATAATGAGAAATATGTAATTTTCATTACGTTTACTTTCTTCTGGTAATACTGCCTACCTAAATAAAAATCCCCATCTGATATTTCTACCAGAAATATTTAGTTTGAAAGCGAATTTAATTGTGGGCTGAAAATCTTTCTTTTGGTATTTCTATCTCAGGAACCTGATTTTTTCACAATATTCTTAAGTACATGATTAAATTAAGTTTCTCAATTTATAAGAATGCTCTTTCAACATTAACATATGAGGATTTCAGAGGTTGTTCTAATGTTTTCCCTTTCACATTATCGATTTGCTCAGACTTCACACTGCGAGGAAAAAATATAACAAATGAAACCGCTCTCTTAATGCGGCAAATCCCATACCACCTACTGAACACGCTGATCTAGACTGTTCATCTTTCGTCTAGAACTAGCGTGTTCATCTTTATGTCTAGAATGCCCGCTCTGAGATAAATCACTGGGAAAAGAATAGCTGCAAAAAAAGAAGAAAAAAAAAAGAAAAGAAAGCAAGAAAATGAAATCTACGATCGCAAATTTCAATTTATCATGTGATAACATTATTGTTTTTTATTTGTCTTAATTAATTTAAATCATTAACCAGTTTAAACCGGTTTGAAACAATCACGAGACCTCTTTATCGGTCTCCATCCCTCTCTCTATAATGATAATTTTTTTTAAACTTTTATTTTCAATTTTTCTAGCTGGTAAACAAAGTTTTGGAGCTAGACCGATGCTGAGATGAAATAACAGCTAAGATGTCATAGTTCTACGCCAAACTTTTGAAAACGCATCTGCTGTTAAAGAAGCATACGTAATTATAAAGCAATACTGGTAAAAGCAGGTCAACCTTTTAGAAACGCATCTGCTGTCAAAGTAGCATACGTAATTATAAAGCAATACTGATAAAAGCAGGTCAACCTTTTAGAAACGCATCTGCTGTCAAAGTAGCATACGTTAATTATAAAGCAATACTGGTAAAAGCAGGTCAACCTTTTAAAAACGCATCTGCTTTTAAAGAAGCACACATAATAATAATGCAATACTGGTAAAAGCAGGTAAAAATAATGTATGCAATTAAAAGATGATGATGATGGAAATTTCCATTTATGCTTTATACATTGCCTACGCGATTTCGAGCTTCACCCCCCCCAACCAAACACAATCATGCTCTCACATGATAAAAACATGAGCAAAACATTCGAAAAAAATCGCAATTTTTTTTTGCAGTTTAGCAATATTAATACACCATATAAAAATGAATTTTTGTTTTTTCGCATTTTATGCGCTGCCGAACCATTCATCTGATTGCTATAAAACTTTGCGAACTTATTGTATTGAACCTAGAAAAATACATGTTTTTCACGTGGCCAGTTGTGTGTTCAATTCTCACGTGTCGAGCAACAAAGAAATTTATTTGTTTTGGATG
>JAPMOR010121575.1:1100-11841 GCA_026543865.1 Argiope aurantia | reverse complement strand
TATCAAGTTCAAACTGCGCAAACACAGATTCATCCTGGGCAGGTTCGGCAGCAACGGCAGGTTTGCCTGGTATAAACACAACTTCTTTCTGTCCAAGCATAGGATAATCCGGCCGAAGCGAAGGCCCATGCTGTTGAAACACAGCTACTTCATGTACACCCATAGATTCGTCCCATCCATCGACAGCTTCATCCTCTAAAAACAAAGGTGGGTTCCGTGAAACTCTAGGTACCTTCCATGAAATGACAGGTTGGTCCCGTACAATGGCAGAGGCATCCTGTACAACCATAGGTTCCTCCTGCTCTAAGGGGTTTCGACATCCACTAAAGCGGCTCCGTCATCTTCTAAGACGGCTTCGTCCTCCTCCTCTAAGGGGGCTTCGTCCTCCTCTAAGGGAGCTTTGACGTCGTCCTCTACGGGGGCTCCGTCTTTCTTCTCTAAGGGAGCTTTGGCGTCGTCCTCTACGGGGGCTTCGTCCTTCTCCTCTAAGGGAGCTTTGACGTCGTCCTCTACGGGGACCCCGTCTTTCTTCTCTAAGGGAGCTTTATCGTCGTCCTCTAAGGGGGCTTCGTCCTCCTCCTCTACGTGGGCTTCGTCCTCCTCCTCTACGTGGGCTTCGACCTCCTCCTCTAAGAGGGCTTCGACCTCCTCCTCTAAGAGGGCTTCGACCTCCTCCTCTAAGAGGGCTTCGACCTCCTCTTCTACGGGGGCTTCGTCTTCTCCTCTACGGGGGTTTTGTCCTCCTCCTCTAAGGGGGTCTTCAAGCACGCGCCAATCATAGATAGTATTCCACGAGTCATCGATCAAAAAACTGTTCTCAATTGCTGAGCGTACTTTGGCCGCCGCCTCTCTTTCCACTTCTGAGATTTCGGGCTCTTCAGCAACAGGTATAATTTGTTTGACAGGTATATGTCTTAACATATGCCAACCGCAAACTACAGGCTCCTCATCCGATTCAATAAAAAATCCATCCATTTCAACAACAGTTTCTTCACCCACTTCACCAAAGGGTTCTTTACTTCAACAACTGGCCCATCTTGAATATCAATAGGTACTAATTTAATTTCCTTAATGGCAAAACGCTGAGCAGCAATATATATATTTCTAGCATATCCTAAAAAAAAGTAAAATGTTATACAGAATAAAATTCTTACAAATAAAAATTAAACAATATATATATACATACATGCAAAGATAATTTTGAAGATGCATGACCGAAAAGAAAAAACTTCTGAAATTTTAACTTTGATTTATTTCATCCGGGAAATATAATCTGCACAAGCGAGAAGTAATAAGACAATGCATCCGTCTACATCGTGATACAAACGCAAAAGAGACAGACATTTCTCCCTTAAGTGACTTTACTATGAGATTCTGACAAGGATTTCTTTGCCACGTATCGATTTGGGAAAGAGAATCTTGGGTATTTTTTAAAAAAATAAGTGGGTGTTGAGGATTTTTACCCCTTCATTCGAGCGTGAGAAAATGCAGTAATCATCAGTTTTCTAGAGCATGTTAGAAATAATTAAATAAAAAGCGGGAATTGGATCAGGAAATAAGAGAGCTTTTTTGAACGAAGTTAACATGGGCTAATCTAAGATAAAATTAAGGAAATTAACTAGGCTTTAAATTAGATTAAGAAATACCATTACAATTTTCGACCCAAAGCAAGACGTGGAAAGGCATCAGAGCTCTTTGACACACAACCCTACCTTACAGTGGTATCTAAGTAAGAGGTTAAAATTTAAATGCATATTAAAAGTGATACCTAAGTTTCCTTCATCTTCACATGAATATAAAAATCCATTTCAATGAAGAAAGTAGATATAAAAATAAAAAATACTTGCAAAAATTTTATGTAAAATAATCAACAATACTCACAAAAATAATAAAATGTGTAATGTAAAAATGATATTTTCAGCAGAAACTCAGCTGACAGTCTCTACTAATGGTGAGAATTGTCTCTAGAGTATGTTTGCATAGTGTTTTTTAATAGTAAAAGGCTCAACAAAATTATCAATTTAGGCATAAAATAATGAAATAGTAAATTGAACTCAAACAATAATAAAAGATCAACATAATTATGCTTTTATGTAAAACACTTAGACATGAAATGAATAAACATGAAATCAAAAATACACTTACTATAAATATTGATACTGAAATAAATGGTATAAAAATGAAAAGTGTTTGTGTAAGTTTGAAAAGAAAAACATTTATCCCATTAGATTTTTTAGCAGTGACACTCAATCGTCTAAAAATTCGGATACCAAGAAGAGGAATGTAATAATTGTTCTCTTTATACTCAAACTCAGCAATATTCGTTTCCAAAGAGAATTGAATATCAGAGATAAAATGAGAAAAGAGATAAGAAATTAATTGGAAGGTTGACACAATACTCACGCTTCCATAAGACTATTATGTTTGAATACTTGTTGTGATGGCACCTATCATAACATCATCATCATGAAGAAAAAGAAAAAACTAACTTTTATCAGAAGAAACGACGGGCCAACCTAAGTTGGGTTTTATATGGGAAAAAAAAAGGAGAGGTGGGATAAAAGTATTTAATTTTTTAAAATTTAAATAATTATTCATGATTTAATTTTTCTGGTGGGTAATAAATTCTTAATTTTGACATATGACAATATCAGTAGCCTTGTTTGTTAACACATTTGATTTAGTTATTTCATAATTTACATCTGAAAGTTTAGTTAATATTTCATATAGACCTGAAAAACTGCTGATAATTTTCTACGATTTGAATAGTTAAATTCCTCATAAGGTACAATGTCACCAGGTTTGAATAGAGAATCGATGAATCTAGCATCATATTTTATTTCTGTCATGATATTTTATGGTATTATCTTTTTTTGATATTTTATGGTGTTATCTTTTGCTTATTTTCCAGCTTCTTTTACTGGAGAATAGAACTGATTTTGAGTTAAAGGAGGAGAATAAGGTAAAGTGCCAAATAACAAATATGCAGGAGAAAATTTTGTAACAAAATGGGGTGTTAAATTATTTTCACTGATTACTTACTTGTTTTAAAAGTCTAGTCCAAGGAATTTTAGTAAAAAAAAAATGATCTTGCATTTAAATTTAGTCACTGTTGATTGATTAATGTCTTTCAGATTTCCCATTAGTTTGTGGGTGACGTGAAAAGGTTAACAGATACTACATACACTAACTCCTGAGGAAATTCTTGAATTTAGGTGAGGTAAAAACATTTCTATCAGTTAATAATTTGGAAGGTACTAAAATTTGAAAAATCTGCATTAATATAAGTTTTACAATTTTCAATTTTGGAAGGAAAAGCTCAAACATATCAAGTTACATGATCAATTACTTTATGATTTTTTTTTTAGTTTAGTTGTAATAAACGAATCCACCAGCAGTATTGACAGAAAATTGGCAGTATAATCAAAGGGACAATCTGTGGGGGGGGGACACAGTTGTAAAAGGGTAAATCTTCTTTCACTTTTCTTTTTATTTAATTGACAAACATCACAATGTTTGACAAAACATGCAATTCTCTAGAGGGCACAGTTGTAAAAGGGTCAATCTTCTTTCACTTTCCTTTTTATTTAATTGACAAACATCACAATGTTTGACAAAAAATGCAATATCTTGAGTAATATTGAGGAGTAATTAGATTTATCACTTTTTGAGTGCCTGGATACCCAAATTGCTCACGAGCATTTTGTAAAACTTTTTTCTGTTAAGAGAAAAAGATACAACTATTTTAAACAGATTTGTCCTTTTAAATACAAGCACATCATTCATATTTTTATATTTAGTGTTATCCACATCGTATAAATCTTGATAGTGTTTCATTTCATCCACTTTTACATAATGCACACATGTATCTTTATCACACTTTTATATTCTGTACAGAATGCCGGGGATATTGAACAGTAGGATACTTTGATAGCATATCAGCTTCAACATTAGCTGTTCCCCTGAAATATTTAACTTCATGCTTCATTTTACAGAGCAACAAATTAATCTTCCCCTTAAATCTTTAAGTCAAAACTGATGATTAAAAGCAGAGGTTGGGGAGGAATTTAGTCGATGTACGAGGCAGAAATGGAGGAGTCTTTAAACAAAAACATTCTTTTTGGAGCAGCTTGCTCGAAGTCATATAAAAAGACATTAAAAAAAATCACAGCTATCCCAGCCATACATCAGACTTCAAACACATGATACAAAATCCTATATATATTGAATACATTAAAACAAAATCTATACAAATGTGTACTAACAGAGTAAAAATAGATACCCAGTTGTTACAGTGATCAGGAGATTCTTATAAATGGCTCTTCTCTCATGCTCACAGTGAAAATAGGAATCATTTTTATAAACAAATGTAATATGCATAATGCAAACGTTATAGTTAACACAAGAATGAATATATATCACAATATACTTTACATTTGACTCATACATAAAAATAGGAATATTTTGCAAATTCCCTCCATTCATCTTCAGTCAGAGGTTTAGTAAGAATATCAGCAAAATTATTTTTACTACTGACGTATTTTAATTCAAATATTTTTATCATAAACAAAACTTCTTAAAATATGATATCTTGCATCCATTTGTTTCGTCCTATAGTTTTCTACAGGAGAATTTGAAAAATGAATGTCAGCTTGATTATTACAATGCAGCATGACACTTGTTTTATCTCTTAGTAATTTTAAATTTTTACATTCTTCTAAAATACATACAACCCACTTGAGCTCTTTCGAAACTTCAATTAATGCTATATATTCAATCTCCTTTGTTAACAAAGCAACACATTTTTGCTTAAAAGTCTTCCAAAATACAGGTACTATGTCTATGAAAAGTAAAATTCTCCCCATATATATATATCCTATCATTGTGATTAGCAGCAAAATCAGAATCACTATAACATTTTAGATTCAATTTATTAATTTTAAATAACTCTAAATAACCTTTACTACTATTTACATCGCCAAGAAGTTTCAATAAAGCATCCCAGTGGATATTTCCCTGATTATCCTGAAGTTTTGAAAGAATTTTAACTCTAGATCTCATATCTGGTCTAGTACGATTGGCATGTACAACAGACATCCTATAATACTTCTATATGGTAAACTAGACATTTTATCAATTTCATGCTTAGAACTAGGATAATCCAGCTTAGATAATAAACTACCTTTAGATATAGGCAATGATGATATTGGAATTTTATATTTCTTAAATCTTTCATAAACTTCATCGATATAATCCATTTGGTGAATATACATTTTATCTTTAATTTCTTCAAAATTTAAACCAAGTAATTTTTTAGTCTTCCCAAGAACTTTTAAATCAAAAACGTAATTTTAATTCTTTGATAACGTTGGTTATACAGTTATATCAACATACAACAACAACATTTTATCATCATAAATATAAACAAAATTCAACAAGGGAGCTTCAACAAGACTCCGACGAGCTCATAAGGCTAAAAAGACAGAAGAGTGGTGGAAGGAGCATTTTCTGGCTGTGATATCATTTGGAGAACGGGCCGAATCTCAATCCCATGGTTAAAGTATATGGTCCATTTTAGAGTATAGGGCTTGCACTAAACAACATAAAAGTATAGACTCTCTAAAACAATGGCTTCTGAGGGAATGGGATATATTAAAGGAAGAAGACTTGTGGCCCATTGCTGAATATTTCAATAAGCGTTTGCGCCTCTGCATCACTGCAAAAGCCGACCAATTTGAAACCAATTAAATTTATTTATCAGTAAATGTCTAATCTTATTATTATTTGTTATATTTTGTTAATTTATTTATTTTTAATCAAGTTATATTAAAATTTATTTGTCCGAGTTTTTCTGTAGCACTCTATAGAATCTCTTACTAACTCCAATTTGTTCCGTAGTACAAGTGTTTCTTTCTTTCCAATCTTATACCTTGCTCGTCTAGGTATTTACTAAATTTCTCACGTATGCATTCCATTTCCATTATCAGTTCAGACATTTAGAATTTTCAAGTTCAAATGCAAAAAGGCATTTGAACCTATATTAAATAAATTAAACACTTCAGCCTTTTCTTTCATCGGATAAACTGTCACGTTATCTGAAATAATCGTCTGTTATAGTTAAAAAGTACTTCTTATATGCTCTAGATGCAGATGGTAGAGGACCACATACTTTATATATGCACTAACTTTAATGGTCCTTTAGACATAATTTGACTAGAAACTTTAAAGGATGTTTTGGTTTTGGCTATCTTACAATCCTCACATTCTTATGCTTCAATTTTGGTATTTTGACTAGTATTAACCATATATTTAATATTAATATGACCAAACTTTTCAAGCTAAAAATTTATGTTATTACTCTACAATTGTATTAGTTACAATTACATTATTTACATTACCACAAGCGTTAGTATAAATTTCAGAAGGGATTTTTTGAATTACACAAATAAAGCCCATTTGATTCTTGGGCACAAAATATTTTTTCTTATTTTCAGAGTATACATCAATTCTTCCATTTGATTCAACATGTACTGCACCCAATTTTATCAAACATAGATATTGGCATAGATATTTATGTTGACATTAATAAATATATATGCCAATAATATTAAAGGATCAGACATTAAATTTCTTTTGATAAAAGGAACATAACATAATTTAAAGTTATTTTCCATTTCTGACTTTTTAGAATAAAATACATTTTAATTTTTCCTTTACCTATAACAGGACTTCTTTCAACAACTAAAGACATATTAGCATTTGAAACTATCATATAAGACGTCAATAGATTTATTATTATAAAAATGAGTTGATACAGCTATATCGAAAACCCATGATAAATCTTCACCATGACCATAATTTTTTTATATTATCTTTGCCTACGTAATAATTAGCATTTCTTTCATTAGTTAGCTTACAATCATTTATCAAATTACCCAATTTTTTATACCTATAACAAGAACTAACCTGTTTCACATTTTTAAATTTATTAGTACTTTTAGAATCAACATTTATCTTTTCACTAGATAAGTCTTATTTGGGTTACAAGAATTTACACCTATATCTACTTTATCTAAACTACTTTCTTTCAATAACAATTTACCTAATACTTTATCAAATTTAAAGTTATCATCTCGCCAGTAAATTGATTGTACAATACTGTTGAATTCCGATGGAAGATGTCGTATCGGAATGATTGATTAAGTTCATCTAGTTCTTTGCCTGCGTCCTTCAGCTGTAACATAATGTCACGAAGCTTGGCGGCAAAAATTCTGATTTCCTTCGTGGAAATGTATTTGGAACTAACGAACTCATCCAGTAGAGCTACTATTCTTGTTCGAAGTGAGTCTTCAGTTTAATCCAGGGTTGCATTCCATCTTTCATGTCAGATATAAATTTTCGACACTCTGTAGATATAGACAAATATAATGTTGAGTAGGCTCAATCTTTTCTAAGATGTCTCTGTCAGTTACCTTTTCAGAAAATGGTGGTTCCATTCCCAGTATAAATTTCCAGCAACCTTTTTCCATAAAACTTTTACATCTACACTCCACGAATGATAATTGGATGTGTTTAACATATCAATAGTAAACTCTATCAAAGTTGTCAGGAAAACTCCATGTAGTGGCAGGCTATTGATGACAGTTTAATAACATAAAAAAAAGTCCTTGCATAGATCAAAATTATCTTTTGAGATCAAAACTGTAATCGGCTCTCCACCTCAGAACTTTTTTGAGACTACAGTTTTATATAAATAATCAATGCCTCTAAGAGAAAATTCTATCCACTAGTCAGTCTCACATTAAATCTCCAAATTTCTCTGCGGCCCATAACCATAATGATGATTAAAAACAGAAGTTGTTGTGGATTTGAGTGGAAGTAGTGTGGTGAATAGCATATAAGCTAGTTAACAACTCTTCTACCCGAACGATCGTTTTGGTATAATGGTTTAGTTACTGGACTGCAAACCACAAGGTCCCAGGTTCTATCCTCGCTCATCGCATATCGCCTCAGTACGAAGCAAAAATGGATGAGTCTTTAAAAAAAACACATTTATTTTGGAACAGCTTGCTCCAGGTCATATAAAGAGACATTAAAAAAAGTAATAAAAGTCACAGCTCTCCCAACCGCACATTCGACTTCAAGCACATAACACAAAGCCTCTTTATATAACGAATACATTTACACAAATTTAAGCCAATGCAAATGAGGAGTAACAGAATAAGTATAAATACCCAATTGCCACAGTGAGCAAGAGATTCCTATCACAAACAAAGGCAGCATGATCAATATACATTTTTTCCCATGTTAATAATAAACTTCATGAAGAGTATCTATATCTATTGCTAAACATTCCAACTCAGTAATGCAATAATTATTTTCATATGGCGTAAAGTTCATGAATGATAAGATAGAGGATTCAATTTACCAAAACAGTCGGGCTGTTTAAGAACAGCTCCAATGGTTACCCAAGATGAATCACAGAAAACTTGAAGAGGTAAATTAGATTTATATAGCTGTAACACTGATTTAGATATTAACTACTTTTTAACAGTTCAAAAGCTTTTTTTACATTCTTCAGACTATAGTCCCTGTATTGCGACGTCAAATTTTTTCTATGAAGTAGGAAAATTGGTCAAATTCGTAGTAACTGTAAAATTTGTACTTAAATAATAATAATAATATAAAAAAAAGAATAGAAATATATAAAAATTATTCGTCGGATTCCAGACTCGAACTGAGAACCAGCAAAAAGCAGCAGAAAACACCATGTCGTTCTATCCACCAGGCCATACATTATTCCTACAGCGCAACAGTCTCTTAATAAGATGAACCACTTCAAGTTTCAAATGCGAAGGAAATCTCGTCTGAAAGCACAATGCTAAGAATATGTATAATATTTGCGCATGTGCAAAAGCTCGACACTAAAAATTTTAATTAAAGTTATAGATATTTCGAAGTAAATTTTTTTTTATGAAATAGGAAAATTGGTGGACTTTGTAGTAACTGTAAAATTAGTATTTAAATAATAATAATAAAAAGAATAAAAATATATAAACAATATTCGTCGGTTTCCACACTCGAACTGAGATTATTTAAGGGCATCTAATTTTAACATAGGAATAAATAAATTTATAATAAACATTTACAGCACCAGGATAACCTTGAAGTTGTTTTATTCTTGGAGGTTGTAATTTTTTTAATACTTTCAATAATATGGTTATAAGGAGAAATACATTTTTCTTTGATTACAAACCCTAAGAAATTAATTTTGTCTCGAGAAAATACACATTTAGAAAATTTTAACTTAACGCTTTATTTTTCACACATTTGGAATGTCTGTTTTACATTATCACGATGTTCCTCTAATGAATTAGAGAAAACTACTTTGTCATCAAAACAGTGACATGCAAAATTTGAAAAATTATGTTTATTCACAATTTTATGAACAGTTTCTATTAAATATTGCAGATGTATTATTAAAGTCAAAAGGCAATACTTGAGATTTCAATAAATCATCAGCAGTTACAAAAGTCCCTCTTGTTTATCTTGTTCATGTAAGAGTATGTGCCAATAACCAGATGCAAGATCCAAAATTGAAAAAACTCTGAACAGCAGTTAAATTGTCTACTAAAGTATCTATTCTAGTCAGGAGCTCTATGTCAAATTTGCAAAAGGAATTGATATTTATAATAATTGATACAAAGACAACTTTTTCTATTTTCATCTCTTTTATATGCTAAAGTGACAGGGGAGGAATAGTTATTAATAGATTCTTTTATTAAACCTGCAGCTAACAAATTTTTTATCCACTTATCTATCTCAATTTCATTACGAGCAGAGGTTCTATAAGCCCTTTGTGAATGCGGTAAATCAGATGTTAAAATTATTCAAGGAAGTTTCGTTCTTATTCTGCCAACAACATATTTATTTTTTGTAAACACAAAAAAATATTTTGACAGAAGAGATAACAAAGGGTTAGATAGTTGTTTACAGTAAGAGGTGGAAAAATTTTAAGGTAATAATAAGAGGTGGACCACTTTTTAAAGGAATTTTTTCAGATTGTTAAAATTTTAATATAAATTTCACTCAGATCACATTTTTAAAATTATACACAGAATAAAAATAATGGATTTGCAAAATGATTTAGAAATGAAAAATTTTACATAATACTTAAAAAAATTATTTGCCATATCATTTAAATATGCAATTCAAAATATACTCAAAAATACACAATATAAATCTTAAATTGATGTAAGGAATTGTGATATTATCTATGAATTCACTCATATTCTTTCATTTCTTGTGTCTGAAACGTATGCTGGTGATAAATATCAAAATTCTTGAACAATTCAATCACCTGTTGATGAATCACAATTATAGAAAAGCAAAAAAATTAGAGCATCTTAATGGAGAGCAGCACACTTAAACTCAAACACAATGAGAAAGATTGTGATGAGAATGGAACACATAAATGACATCAGTAAATGAATGGATGATTTGGCAGAGGGAAGGAGTTTGAGAGAATGGAGCCTTTCTGAGAAATAATGACATGGAGCACACACAAAGAAACTGAGCATCACAGCAATAAATCAGTGCAAAACAGGAAACAGGTTACAGATGGCATGGGATACTTCATCGACATTGTGATTTTAATGACTGCAACTGAGAAGTAAGATAGTAAGATAGTTGATAGCAAAGAACTTAAGCCTCAGGAACAAATGGCATTGTCAGTCAGACA
>JAPMOR010121572.1:0-32782 GCA_026543865.1 Argiope aurantia | reverse complement strand
TTTATACTTAATTATTCTTTTTATTCCATCTTATTTATTTTTGTTGCTTTTATATTTGTATTCTACTAGATATTAGAGAATTAGCAAGTTATTCTGTAAAAGTTTTTGCTAACAGTTTTTAATCTTCCCCCCCCCTTTTTTTTTTCAAATAGCGTGCTTATGAGAATTGGGTAGGAAATACTAAAATAGAATTACTTTTGTGTCTGAGTTATTTTTTGCAATATTGGGAGTACTATGATTTGCAATAGTATTCTTTCCTTTGAATATTTTTTTGTTCTATTGTATGAATATCTCTATTTGCTTATTATTGACTTGGAATTTTAAATGAAGTATTGTATACTTTTTTTCAAGCTTATTCAATCCTTTTTGCTTTGCTGAAGTAAATTGCAGATCTTGTATTTAGAGAATTTTATAGTTTCTGTTAACATCATATTTGGCAGGACAATTGTTATTAGGTCCTAGTTTCCCCCCATCCCCCTAACTGAGATAAATTTAATGTAACAGCTATAGTACTGAGAAATTATTCTGTATGAGAAATTTTTTGAAAGCACGGGAACTTAAGAATGAAAGCTTAATATATTTTAACACACATTTATAAATAATTACTAAATTACAAATTTGTACAATTTTTTTTATACAATTTTTTACATGCATATAATTATGCACATTTTTTTATATTATTTATATATAAACTTTTTTATTTATAATTTTTTAATGAAATTTTACATTGTCTGATAATGTGCGTTAAGGGAAACATTTATTTAAATTATAGAAATCATTTCCAAGTGGGGCTGTTTTACATGCATATAATTATGCACATATTTTTTATATTACTTATATATAAACTGTTTTATTTGCAATTTTTTAATAAATTATTTCATTTTCTGAAAATGTGTGTTAAGGAAAACATTTATTTAAATTATATATGTCATTTCCAAATGGGGCTGTACACATGAATTGGATATCATGAAATTATTTATTTAAAGAATTTTTCACAATATCTCAAATTACATAGCAAAATAAGTTACAAAATCTCGTATTTTGAAATGTTTCATTAAAATTTTGCAAATTAACTCATTTTAACTAAATTTATTTATTTATTTACTGTCATTAATTTATACTTCAGTTTTCCTTCTCATTAATACATACATTTAAGGTTTCAGAATACTTTTGATGTTGTAGTTGAGTGACAACTAAGTTATATATAAGAAATATATATAAAATAAAATTTTGTTTTCATTACAACAGTAAAAATGTTTATTTTCTCTATTTCATACACTCCTTTGACCAATCTTATTTATTTATTTCTTTTTTTGTCTAGTCAAAGAATTTGGAAGAAAAAAATTTAAAGGGTGGATGGTTAAAGTTAATTTTATTATTCATAACAGAATATGTTATTCTTGATTGCTTCAGCCAATTTTGGGGAAAATGACATAATATTTTCTTGCTAATTTGGAATCTGTTAATACAGTTTTTCACTCATAAAATACGTTTGACTAATGGGGTGGGAGAGTGAGTTCTTTTAAGAGAAATTAGCAATTCTCCATCTTCTGCTTCAGGTTGATATTGTATAACTAAGGTATAACTTTGAATTGTACACATTTTTTTTTTGTAAAACTTAATCATAGAGTTTGGTTTGATGAAGCCAATAATTAATCATTATTTTTTTTAAAAAATCCTATCAAAAATTTAAGACTTTGCAATTTTTTAAAGCAGGTAGTAAATTTTATATATTAGCTTTCTTAAAATGGAACAAAAAAATGTAATATTTTAATCTTGCATTCGATTGCTTGTACTATATATAAGTAATTAAGTTAGTAATCAAGTATTTTTATGATCTAAGCAGTTTTTAGATACCTTTTTATATCCCCATTTACAAATTGCTAGTTTTTTAAAAATTTGATAAAGACATGCTCCATACGGTATAATAATTTAAAGGTTATGTTTATATTTCTTAAACTTTATGTTTCTTTAATTTTTAGTTTATTTTAAATCTTTTTTTCCTCTTATCTGTGATGGAGGGGGAGGGAGGCCTTTCTTTGAATTTTTCTAGAAGTTCTGTTACCTTTATTATTATTACTATTATTTTCTTTTTAAGGAATAGTAATTTAAGAAAGTATTCTAAAAAACATTACTTATTTGGTTTTCACTTTTTTTTTTTTTTTTTTTTTGCTGTTTTAAAATAAATATATAAATATTTTCAGATAGTACTTTTGTGGATTGAAGGAATTGATGCATAAGGTTTCAAATTAAATCTTCCTGCAACTTAATTTTTCTCTCCCCACCTCAAATTATCTGTGACATTTTCATCAAAATATATGTCATAATTTTAATTAAATAAATAATTGAATGAATGAAATATAATATATTGAAATATCTATCACATTGATTATAATTGCATTAAAAAGCAGCTCATTTAAATTAAATTTTGGAAAATTTCTTTCTTTTATTTATTTAAAGATAGTTTGTAATTTTGTAATTCCTTTTTATAAATAAAAATCTCAATGATGCTGATTTTTTTTTTTAAAGAAATCATCTCAATCCTAAAGAGGATTTAACTTTTAAGAAAAATTGTGTTTATTTTAAAAAAATATGTCCAAGGCTTGAAATTTGAATAATAACTTTATAACACAAAGCATTTTGATCCGAGAATATAAATCACATACTAGCAAAAATTGAACAAAGGAATTATATCGAAGCAAAAATAAATAAATAAATAAAAGAATACAATAAACAATAATTACTTGTAAAAGACATTTAATTCTTTTTATGTGGTATATCACCTAAAAGATTTATTCTTTTCCTTCACTGAATTTCTTCTAAGTATATTCTGTTATTTAATAAAGCATATATTATTTTCTAAAGATTTAACTATACTTCTTATGAGCATTTATTTACACATTTATTACTTAAGGAAAAATATAATTAATTAAAAAAATTATTTAAATTCTTATTATTAAATTTTTATATAATCAAAAGGTATAAAAAGATTTTGTAATTAGAACCAGTAAAAAAATTAATTATCTACTCAAGCTATACTTGCATAAATATTTATTTTGAATTGCTTATTATATATATTGCAATACTATTAAGCATTATTAAATATGTAGAATATCTTGTGTTCACTTGTAATGACAATTCTAAATATTGAAATCTTTTAGGGAAACTTAGTTTTTATTTATAATGAATTATGACCCTACAACTTATTCATTATAGAAAATACTTATCAATTTTCCTTGTTTCTTTTTTTAATTGAGTTATCACTGATGGAAACTGAATTTTCACTGACATTTAATTTTTTTTCCACATTAGCCAATATTAGTTTTTGCATGTACAATTATACAAGATTTAAAATTTTGAAGCTTGAAATGAATATTTTCTTCAAATTATATTTAGACCATGATTTTATGATATTTACTTGTGAAACTTTTTATAATTGAAATTGGTTGTCATCATATAGGAATTTTTAGATTTAGGGCAGAGTTTTTTTCTCAGTTTTCTTCTTGTATTTAGCTTGACTCTTTTCAAAATATGTTTCTTCCCTTTTATAAATCCGTCAAATAATTTCTGAAACTTGAGAATTGATTTATCTCGCCTGCATGCACTCCACATTTCTTTTAGTTTTAAAGCTTGCAAAATGGAAAGAATTTATGTGGGAAAACAAAATTATCATATGTAAATAAATTAAAAGAAGAGTTTATAATTCTTATAGAATGAAATAATATGCATAATACATAAGTGTATGACCTTCTTGGGATTTGCACTTTGAATACAATGAGAAATTTTATCAAAATCCTGTTTAAAATGTATTTCTTGTCAAATTTGATGATATTTGTTACCCAGTCAAAGATCTGTATTTTTATTATACATCTGATTATGCTTCATTCTACTTGTAGATTATACTATAAAAGATTCTTTGACTCTGAATCCTTTCAAGTCTCTTAGAGATTTTTGAATTTTTAGAAATATTTAAGATACCATTTGAGGACCCCCCCCCCTGAACCTCCTGCACATCTTCATTTCAGCAATTGTTTTATTGCAACAGTTTATGAATGCAGATATCTTTTGAAAGCCCAGTATGTAGAGACAATCTCATTATGTCATTGAACAAATTTTTTTATTTCACTTCTATAATTTTTTTATATTTTAAAGGGGGAAAAAAAAACCCTTTTTTCTTTTACTTATGCGTGTCACTTTAATGATATATGTGCATTTCGGAGTGTGCATTTATTTATACAGTTGATAATGGGTAATCAGATCAACTTATATAGCTCCATTCTTTTTCTTTTCCACTATTCATGGTTACAGCAGATATATTGATAAATAAATTATAAAATTATTTACATTGAAATGGTACATCATTATGAGAAATTCAGAGTTAATTACTATTTATTTTCGAAAGTAATTGTAAATCAAGAAATTTTTAAAGGTGGGGAAATTTGTAATGATGTTAGATTGCAAGTTTTTTAATAGTATTGTAAGCTTTCTTGAGATTAGAATTTTGCTGTGTCGTTAAAAAAAAGAACTTGTAAGTTTTTTTAAAAAATTAAATCTGATTATAAATTCTGTATTTATATTATATCTTCCCCTCCCCTAAACTGTGAATTAAAAATAGCATGAAATAATGTGCAACAAATTCTTTGGATTTCTGCAAAATAGGATATTAAAAAATTTGAACAATAGTTTTTCTATCATGCATAATTTTATTGGTCTATTCAAGTTTGAAATTCTCATATTCATTTTAAAAAATTATTTACTTTAATGCTTTTTTTTTAGAAAAAATATCTTGGTTATTATGTTTATCTATGTAGCTTATCAATTATCATTTCTTGAAATTCTATCACATTTTAAACATGTAAGATTGTATATATTATATATAGTATATAACATGTATGCCGTATAACTTATTGTGGATAATATTAAAAAGTTAAATTTGTTATCATTTTAAGCTGGTCTTTTTTTATTTATATTTTTGTAATTTTCAAACTAAATTTACTTTTATTATTTTCCTTTCAAAAGCCTTAGGACTGGCAATATTTATATGCATGCAACTGGGCTAATTCTAAATAAAGAAAGCATTATATTAAGTATAAAATTTTTAAATCATTCATTTTCGTGTGTAAAAATTTTATGGGTGTGAGAAATGTGTTTTATCTTTTTTTTTCAGTTATAAATTGCATCTTATCCAAATATTCATTTTTAAATAAAGAGACAAGTATTAAATTAAATGCATTAAGTAAAAACCTGAATAGTTAAATCTTAATCTATGAAATTTAAAGCTACAAATTGGGTATAATTTTCAAGTGCTTGATACATTAAGTAATATACTAGTAAAAGAAAGTGTATTAAAAAAAATACTGTATAGTGAGTTCCAGAAGATTATTATATAATAAAAATATTTCATATAAATATATCTAATTCACTTTCATTTATCTAATTCACTTTGCTTTTTATTCTAAAAAGGATGAATTTCTTGCATATAAAGTTTTTAAAAAATATATATTATGAAGTATGTATTTATGATACTAGTTAAAAAAAAGTCTTTGATGTCTTAATTTTTTATTTCTTGGCAATACTTAAAAGCATAGTTTTAACCAAATACTTACATTTTTCCAAATATGATAGCACGTGAAGGATATAGAGAATATGGTTTCAATAGCAGGGAAGCTGAATGTAGAAATTAAATTATTTTAATTAATAGAAAAAAAACATTTTTATTGGTAATATTTTACATTAAAATTCTTCTAATAGTGCAAAAATGCAGTTAAAAAGTTTTTGGTAAATTAGTTCAGGTTATAAAGAATTAATTAAAGTGGTTTATGGATTAATAATATTTTTGTATGGTTCAGCTTTTGAGAAGAAAGGATTTTTTTTTTCGTAGCTTTGGATTGAAATGTAGTTGTTTTGATAGGAATCTTTTTAATTAGAATATTTTTTGCATTAAATATCCTTTCAATTACCATCAGTTCAAAAATTATATCTTAACTAAAAAGTTTTAAAATGCTTGATTCCATTTGAGTGTTATCATTATATGCCAATTATAAATTTTTAAAGATTAAGAAAAATGATTTCACTAATTGAACTGCTGTCAGATGGGGCATCATTTCAACTTGTGACTTCGATTGTTGAGAAAAAGTTTAGAAAGTTGAACTGGCGATTGAGGAGGTATTTTAGTTGAATGTATCATCTGAAATTTAAATTATTACCTAATCGATTTTCATTGCATTTTAAGGGATAGAATATAATTTATTTTCCTATGAACACATATCAACTGATTCTTAAATTGAAAAATGGCAAAATATACATATTGTTAGTTAGTAATTCTCGTTTTAATAGAATTATCTCATATTTTAAAATATTTTGAGCACTTCTATTAAAGTATCTTTTAATCAAATGTAAATCGTTGTCATTTGGAAGTTATTAAAATTGAAGCATTAATGCATTTCTTAAATTTATTAATCATCACATCATTCATTTTTTTAAAATTGAAAATGTTTTTCTGATTTTAGTCCCGTCTGACATTTATCTACGTTTTTCTCTCCACAATTGGTGTTCTTCAAGTAGTTTGAGGTAGATGCGTGGTTGTCATGGTGATATCCCGTGAGGATCCTTGCCATCGAAATCTGTAGTCTTTCCCCCCAAGCGCGCAGCTGCAGCGTTTTGCAGTGAAACACGAGAACTCTAAAATGAGAAATGGCGTTTGAAAAGTATATTGGCTTCTTTTTTCTTCCCCCGCTCTTTTCTTCCCGGTCTTTTCTTAATAACTGGACAAATGATATCTTCTTTCTAATTCATGAATTTCGTAATAAGATCTCGTTCTTATCTTCAGTTTCTCGCGTTGGGTTTTTAAGATTTTTATTTTGGAATGTTTTATTGGTTACATTATGGAATAAAATGCTGCTTATCGTTAGCTGACTATATTTTATTAGTTTATTTATTTATTTTCATCGTTTGGTTTAAAGAAAGGAACATCAATCATTCTAATTGTCATGCGAAAATGAAAATTTTTAAATTATAATTTTATTTTTTAATTAAAAAATCATTATTTTAATTTTATATTTAATTTTATTTTAATAAGATCTTAATTTTTTCGAATTTGTTAGTAATATTGGTCTCATATGATATAATGCCATTGTGGATATCCATTTTAATTTTAATAATTATGAATATAAATTATTTTCAATATTATTTAGTGGGAAGATAAACGAGTAGGGTTTCTTCTTCTTTGGGGAATGCATCCCTATCCACATAACATTCAAAATAAATAGAAGCGCTATTTATGTTCTTGTTTTAATTAGATTATTTCAAATGCATTGTATAGTGCAAGTGAGAACACAGTGGAATTATTCTCTCTCTCAATAAAAGCATGCTTATCTGTCTCTTTAACAAAACGTGTTGCAGTGAAGCATTTGTTGCAGCCTTTAGGGGACCGAAACAGAGAGGAGACGGCAAGGAGCGAAAGGAGCAAGCAAGTCATTGACGGATATTCCAGTTACGGGTCTTACTTCGAATATTTTGAACGCACCAAGCTTGAGAACAATAACACTTTCTGGAGGAAAAAGAACGAATGAAACGGAGGAGAAGGAAGAAGAGAGAGAGAGAAATAATAAAAATAAAAAAAAATCGTCTGGGAAACCCCCTCCGTGTGGAGAGGCGAAACCCATCCAAGATTATCTTTTTCTTTTTTTTTTCCAAATGGTTAGGAAAAGAGAGGAAGCGAAGCGCCAAGGCATGGATGGAGGAAGCGAAGGAGGCAGGAGAAAGGAGCGTCAGCCTGTGCTGCTTTGGAGGTAGCGCCTGTGCCTTCTCCAATGCACTTGGAGCATTGAGGAGTGAGAGACGCTTGGGTCGGAGGCAAAAGATAGATAACTTTAACATTGGGGTGGGGGAGTCACTCACGTGCTCCTTTGGTCACGTGTCTTGTCTTTTCAAGGTCACCTCCGTATTTCCTATTTACCTGATCGTTCTATCCCACCCCCACCCCCTTCTAGGCTCTCCTCCGAGCAGCTGTGTTTGTAAACAATCCAGCAGTCTGCTCCTCCGGTTTATTTCCGGGAGTAGGACCGACTGTGTGATGCAACTGGTGTCATTAGCGACTAGAGTAGGAGGAGAGGAGAGTTGGACATCACACGAGATGTCATCCCTTTTTGAAAGGAGAGGCCTGATTGACTGGGTATAAACCGAGCGTAGCTTTTGTCTTTTCTTAACACGTATGGAAAGACAGATGCAGTTTTATTTGCTCTTTCTTTTCTTTTTATTAAATGCAGATATATTCAGCGATATATATATTAATTTCTTTTCCATTCTATCTTTGTTTTTCATTTGAACTGGATTTTTTGTCATCCCCCCTCCCTTTTTCTTTATTAACTGCATGTATCGATTTCTTTTTTTTAAAAGTGATATTGGGTTTTTATTTTTTAAAAATAATGACTGTAATTTTATTAGCAAAATTAATTTATTTAATAATTTTTAAATATTATATTTTAGGTTTCGTTAATTGTTGGGACAAAGTTCTCGATTCACCAATCTATAATTTTCAAAAAATTATAATAAAAGAAGATTTGCTTTAAATAAATTTTCTTTTTTGCTTCCATTTAAATATCATTAAAGTTGCAATTTTAATTGACGCCTTTTCTCAAATTTTAATTGAAGTGTTTTTGGTTGACTCTAAGTGAAATTTATTATTTTCGGGACAAAATCAGGTTTTAAATTTTTTTTAATTATTTAAATTTTTTAAAACATTGAAAGCTGTATCATGTTTTCCACTCATTTATTAGATGTTTAATATGAGATATTATTTTTTTTAATTTTGCATACTTCAATTTTCATTAAAAAGTGCTGGCTTATTTTAATTTGAAAAGAGAATGTTTCTGTATTTTCTCCCTTTATTTTAAAGATTAAGTTTAAAAAATTAATATTAATTATTTTCTGTAATAATACGATACTGAAATACGCACTGTACATCAGTACCTTATTATTGATTATCCAAATTCAAGACATGTTCTTAATTATCCAAACTGAAGATATGAAGAAATTCAAGACATGTTCTTAATTATCCAAATTGAAGATATGAAGAAATTCAAGACATGTTCTTGATTTTTTTTTCAATTCAATCATTGGTCCTTCTTATACATTTACTAAACAAGAATTTAAAAATTGAATGAACCTATTTTTTAAAAAAATCATTATGAATCTTCAATTTTCTCTAAAAAGTGTTCATGCAACTGAGAATTCATATTTTTCTTATACATTTTCTTGGTCGCCATATTCATAAATATGAATTTTCATTCGATTACCTTCCAAAAAATCGATTTGTCAACCATATTGGTTTGCAAAAACCAGAGAGGGACGGCTCATCCCTCTGCACCATATTTTCCATCTTTGTCATCCATTTTTACATTTTTGAGGTAATATGGCGGGTATCGTCTTCCTGTCTTGAAGCAGAAAGAACCGCTGCACTGCCATCTTTTATTTAGCTCTTAAAAATGTCTTCCTCTTTGGTTTATTGGTTCGTTTTAAGCTCCGCCTCCTTCGCCGCATGCCTCTACCTTTTACAGCAGCGGTATCGATTTTTTTGAATGAAGCAGCATCGTTTTATAGCGTCGGAGCTTAGTCATCGGATTATAAAAGCTGCTGCAAACGGAAAGCGCTGCTTGCGATTTTGTTCCCGGGGTTGATTTTTTGGATCGTTTTGTTTTTGGTGATTCGGAAAGGGAGGAAAATCTCTTTTTTTTTTTTTCGTCCGATTTTTTTTTTAGCTCCTAGTCCTTAGGATGTAGAATTGTTGTTGAAATACTAAAAGTGGAGATTTCTTCATTCTTTCGTGATGCTCTTTTTTTTTCTTTCTTCCCTTCTCTCTCATTCACTTTCATGCCTGAAGATATCTGGGGGCCATTCTAATAGTACGATACGCCATCTTTGTTTAGTTTACTTTTAGTAAAATTGCGATTTTTTTTTTGTTCTTTTTCCAAATATAAGTAAAAATTATTTATGCCTCGAAAAATTTTTCTTAAGAGGCAAGTTTTATTTCCTCCACAATTAAACATTTATTTCTTACATAAATATATTTAAAACAAATATAGCTACATAATTAATAATAAATTTATGACTCAGACATTTTAGATCCTTTAAGGGTTTTTAAAGGGTTAACCCTTTCTAGGGCTGTAGGAAGTATGCTTCCCACCAAATTTATCAATCTTTGTATGAAATTATGTAGGTTGGCATAAGTTCTGACAAATTTTTTTAGTAAGTCAGAAACTTAGATGCTTCAGTTTTTTATCTCAGACAAAATGATGTGTCTTGATTTGTTACTTAATTATTAATTAACCAAATTAATTAATTAATCAAATTAAAATTATCTAGTAAGCTAAATCTGATAAATTCGAATTGTTTAAGTCTTTTTATCTGATTCATATTTAAAAAAAAACTAGGCATTTTAGGATGAGGACGATTTTGCCAAATTTACGACATACGTACAATAGAAAATGGAACTACGCACTTTAGGACGACTTTTTTTTTTTTTCAAAAAAATAGTTAAAAATTCAGTGAAGCGTTGACATTTTTCTGCAATAATTAAAAAAGAAACCATTATTGCATAAAAATAATTTTTGCATTATCTTAAAATTCGTACGGTAGACGTTAAATTTCTGTAAACATGGATATCTTGTGTTTGCATGTTGTGAAAGTTTGGTGTGAATATATATATATATATATATATATATATATATATATATATATATATATATAATTTTCTTGTCTCAATCATATGAGCACGATTCACAATTCGAAACTTTGTCTTATATATATGGTTGTGTTGTTTCCAATACAAATCCAAATGGAATAAAATAAAAATGGGATGGATCAAACCAACTACGTGCTTATATAATCTTAATATAAAAAACAGTTTGTGTGTGCGCGCTTATATATATATATATATATAATGTAAACGATTTCTATCAAACTTTGTACAATTACTCGTTACGACAAGGGAAAAAAAAATAAAAATACTGTCAACTTTTCAAAGTGCAAAAGTTTCTTTATCTTACTGTTTTTCTGCAGTAACCTCAGAACAAATAATCTTTCAAGAAATACTTTGATACCATCTTAAAAGTAACAATTTTACCATTTCAGTGATATCAATTTCATTGTTATTATTTAAAAAAAATTTAAACGCAATAAAAATAATGTTAACCTTGAAAACATTCTACTGCTAATTTTATTAAATTCCTGTTTGCCAGATTTTTATTTGTTTTAATATATTGTTTTATCGATGCTCTGAAGTAAGCTTAAGGCAGTAGCTGAAACGGAGGCAAGAAATGTCACAGCCTTTTCAGCAAATAAAACAGATGTACGTCAATAGGGGGTGCTTTAGGTTTTGAGAAATTAACCATTATTTTGCCTTTCTTTAACAGAAACTTTATAGAAAATAAATTTTTAAAAATTGCACTCGCTTGAAATTAAAATTTTTACCTTTTCAACGATACTAATTTCATTTTTGTGTAATTTTTTTTCCAGTTTAGATTAATTCTTTTGAAAATTTAATGCAGACAATTTTGAAATAAAAGAAATTTGTGGATAAGTATTCCTTTGTTGGACAATATTAAAGCTTAACTATTCTTATTATTAAAATTTTTTTTTATTTTTTTTATTTAAATGCAGTCTGAAAAAGGAATTTGTATATTATAATATTTTTATGAGTTACAGAAAGACATTTTTCAATCAAACACTGAATCTAAAACTCTGTTATTAACTCATCATAGCAAGTATGCGCAGATTTTTATGTTTGACCTTGAACTTTTTTAATGATCAATTAACATTTCAGTTCCTCATAGAGATGGTTGTTCTTTTTCGTAAGATATGCCATATCAGATTTTCAATTTTTGTTAATGATGTAGTTTTTACTCAGCATTTGAAACGAATTAGCGACTGAAGTGAAGAAAAACTCTCGATATTCATTTGCAAATTTTGTACTATATTGCTTACTTAAAATTGTTTTTGCAGTGTATTGCTTACTTAAAATTGTTTTTTTAATGTATTGCTTACTTAAAATTGCTTTTGCAGTGTATTGCGTGCTTAAATTTGTTTTTGCAGTTTATTGCGTACTTAAAATTGTTATATAGATTAGTAATTTTAATTATTATAGATAAAGTTTGAAAAGGAATTGCATAATAATAAAATACTGGGATGCCTTTGAATTAATACCTTTTCGGATTCGTTTGTGAATAATAATAATAATAAAATCTTAAATCCTTTTCTGTGTATTGTTTCGAAGAAGTATAATGTTATACTGTAATAAAGGGCAGGTGAAAATAGAACTATCATTTTATTTTCCAGTTTAAATGCACAGAATGATTTCATAAGCAAAATTATATTTCATTCAGCTTAAGTGGATGTCCGATGGGATTTGTTTGTTGTTACTTACGGCACTTGCCTTAGACAAGCCCGCTGACAAAGTCAGCGATTTAAGCCGAGTTTGTGCAGTAGCTTCTGAGAGTAAAGGACCCTGAGCATCCGAAGGCAGAAGTCTGACTTCACCGAAATGTGCAAATTATAACACCCATTATTTTGTCAGATATGAAAAATGGTGCAAATATATCCTTCAAATTATAAAATAAAATTATAAAGTAGAACTTCGATTGACGTAATCTTAAAACCTAGAAATAACTAAAAGAATCATGTTAAAAATCTGAAGAATTTATGTTAAAAAAAAACGGGTAAGGCATGAAACGACCAGAGAAAGGTGGAACATATCTCTAAACCGAATTTCATAACCATCTTTTGGTGAAAGTTATCGAAAGAAATGGACAACTCACGTCAGACCAAATGCCCTTGTGATCGAAGTTCCACGGTAAAATGTGAGTTAAAGTACATATCTTATGTTCAAATGTAGTTCGTCTAGTCTTTATGGAAATATTCGGAAAAATGCATAAATCTAAAAGTGGCCGGATACTTTTGATCACATAGTATAAATTTGTTGTAAATCCTAAAATTATTGAAAACCTTCATTTTAAATCCGTGCATAAATTCAGCACCGTGAGCTGTCCCTCTCTTGTAGTACAAAAGATAGTTGCAGGGAAGAGATAAGTAATATCAGATAGAGAATATTAACAGCTGTCTTTCATAATGTATTTTTGAAAATATAAACAAACAAAGTTGCATTTTAGAAAGAAAAAAAAAATTGAAAGGTTTTTCTGTTATTGTTTGCCCAAACTACTTTGACCATGTGTATCTGGCACGGCCAACATTTTAAATCGAACATTTTTTTTCTTAAAGTTCATGTCATGTCAAGTGCGTAGAGGAGTGGTATCGGCTATAATTTTCTCCAATTGTCCTCAATGCGTTGCATTAGTGTCTGATTATTTTGAGTTGAATTAATCCAGGGCATGAAATGACCTGTATATTATTTGAAGCTAAATCTGATAAAACGAAACGAGTGTAGACACTGATTTACATCATTGCAGTACCAGCAGCTTCATTGCGCTATTTATCATGATAACCCTTTGCTATCGCAAGCATTCGTGATCAGCATTCTATTAATATACAGTGTGGAAAATCGCTATAAAGCTTACATTTTTGGCTTGAAACGTCTTATTAATGTATCTTATGTATCTCTGAAAAATTGTTAACACTAACTATTGCCTTTTTTGTTTTGTATCAAATTTTCTTTGTTCTTAATATATCATATTATTTATTTATTAACTTCTGAAATGAATAATTCTGTATTTTCAAAAATGTAATAAAAATTTCATGTGCCTAGGTACAAAATCATTCAGTTATGTGAGTTTTTATAATTTTTTCTTTTAGTTTTCCACATTGGTGTATACTGTTAGGTGCACTAGAATATATTAGCTAATTTAATATCAAGTGCCTTATTATATTTATAGTGGTTTTTAAGCTAACATACTATAAAAAAGACATCGGATTTTTATTTTATCTTGAAAGAACGTTTATTGTATTTGTATGCACAATGTACCATGGCTTTTCTCTCTCTCTCTTGTATTAAAATATGACAGAGATAGGATATCCAACGAACTAGCGACCACTCGATACAAACCAGTTTTTAAATATATAAGCTCCTTCCTATGCCAACCAGTTTTCATGAAAGCTGCATTAATTACTATTTAATCCTTTCTTACAACTGGTAAGTAGTTTGGACTGGTTTTCGCATTAAGATTTTATTCGCGCTTCTTAATATAAAGTTTTTTTTAAAATTAAAAATGATTTTTTATTGTTTATTTACACAGTCATGGGAATCTAAATAAAATAAATAATAATGAAAAATAAATAAAAGAAACTAAAATAGCTGTGATTTTTTTTTTTTTTTTGTGGAAGTGATTTCAAAAACCATTTCTTTTACAAAATCGTGAAATTGATTTTATTTCAATGAGTATTTCAATTTCAAATAACGCGTCCTTTTAAGGCCTAAAAATCTACTTAAAATTATGTATAATAATTTACATATTCCAGGAGCTAATAAATTGGACGGTGGAAGTGTAACTGGAATGTGCGTGATGGAAAAACATAATCTTAGTACTTAAATTTGAGGAAATTAGTTTTCTGAACAAAAATAGTAAAAATTTTCAAAATCTTTCTTACCCCGTTTTATAGTCACTTGTGGTAAACGCATGGTCAAAGAATGTCCATTTCCTGTGATATTGCACGAGCTGAAACTTCTTATCTCTTCATTTGAAAATTGCATGAAACCTGCTATTTTTATATTTTCCAAAACTTAATTAACCTCGATTATATTAAGATTATTTATTATATGAAAACTTATTATTTATTATTATATGAAAACTTTTTGTCTTTCAAATGATAATGATAATACTCGGAGAACTTAGAAGATGGCCACAAAGTCTTATGGCTTATAGTTTCTAACAAATGCAAAGAAGAGATTAGTTTTCAATTGTGAAAAAAAATTGTATCTGTCGTGTTACATACATTCCTGAACTCTCGTTGCGATATAGCCCGTTAAAGGTATACAAGCAAAACAAAATGTTAAAAAAAAAGTGGCTGGTTTAACGAGCAATGTTTCAAGGAACAAATGATGAGATAGTGTGGGATCAGAAGCTGGATTGGCCTGTAAGTCTACGCTGGGCGCTTGTTTGAGGAGAACTCTTTTATCTATAAGGAAAAAGTTTTACCTGGATAGCGTCGTCGATTCTAAAGAGTTTGAGCAAGTTTCTGTGAAGCTTTAATAGATGGGAGCGTGTGTCTGACCAAGATTGTGGGACTATAAATAATGGATAGCAACGACATCGATGTGCTTGCAGAACTAGTGAAGAACATACTGAGCTACATGCTGCATCATAGCAAAAAGCCAATGAAGATATTTGATCCAGGAGAGGAGGAAATGAAAGACTCAGCAGAGGAACAACCTTCCAATGAAATAAGGATGTAAAAATCTTAGGAAATATTGCTTCGCACTTTTAAGAAGCATCATCGTAATGAAGCAGAAGCTATGCGTACTACAAATTTCATTAATAATAATACTTTGCCGCGTTTTCGCCAAGTTCTGATGTGTAGCCAAATACAAATGTCGTTAGACTGTTATCTTGTAAAAAGAAAGTATGCCTTATAATCAATAAATCACACTATTATTAATTTGAGTATTTGCTGTTTAAGCGAGGTTTCATTGTAAACGACTACCTATGCGCTGCTGTTTTCGTGGCAAAGGATAATGTATTTTTATGTTCTGTGGATTGCTACTGTAACATGAGTAAAAATTTGTCTTGTATCATCTATCAGATCTTGAGTTTCACGAAGATTCATGGAATAAGAACGTTATTATTAACAAACTGAACATTACTAATCTACAGACTTGAACTTATGTCACGCCAGCACTGCTGCACGAAATGTCGCTCAGAATCTGACAACTTATCCTTTATCATGAAAGCGGACATAATCATTTTTAATATCTTTAATACAAAATCATTTTTTTTAATCTTTAATGGGTTATATCGCAGCTGAACCCCACAGAAATGGAGTGGATTAAATGACGATGAATCTCTTGAATAACAAATCAAAAGTTTTGATTTGATTTCTAAGTTGATGGTGCTATTTATATTGAGTTATTTGAAGAAAATTGATATTTTACAATTGGGCATTTAATGGCACTACAGTAAGTAGACGTGATTACATGATAGTGTAACAAAATCTGTGGGTCAAGGTAAATGCCATCTTCTACAAAAAAAAAAAAAAAAAAAAAAAAGAGTCTAACAGATGATAAGAGTTTGTGGTTTCCCTGTACATTTGACGAAATTCTTATCAGACTATGATTATGTATTAAAATCTTATAATATTCCAAAGGTTGATTGGTGTATGGTGAATTGGACTCCATATTAAAACTTTTTTGTCGAAAAAAGTTTTAATGGATAATAGTTCTAATTAATAAATCGCAAAGGCAACATGTTAAATATATATTGTAATTTAACCCATATTTTCTTATTCTTTTCACATAAAAGTACATTTTGTATTTCTTACCCGAATGCAAATTAGAACTTGTTTACGAGTTTTAAAGAAAGCATTATGTTCTTTTATTGAAAAAAAAAAAAAAAGATAATTTAATGGAACTTGGAAGGTTATTTTACAATACACACAGATTATATTTTATTAGTGAATGGGAAAGAGCTTTTCTTGTGTGTACAATACAATAATAGCAGTTTTGCGTTTTATTTCAGTATTAAAATTCGGATATCAACTTACCTTTGCAATAAAATTTAATCTGCCATAAACTTACGTTTTTTTATTTACTTTGTGTATCTAAAATGAACATCATCAGAAATCTCATAAAGATGGATTTTACTGATATTCATTGGATTGAAGTAATGATTTATATCAAGGCTTCATAGATATTTCCATTTCGCTGCAAAAATGTGATATACATATAAAGGGAACATCAAATAATAATATAAACAAAAAGAAAAATATATTAATTTAGAAAATTTCAATGAAATATTTCAAATAACATCCTTTACTTAATTCTTTTTAATAATAATAAATATATAACTAATGTTCGTGGCACAGAAATTGCTCATTTTATATATCGAATGGCAACAGTCTAATGTAAACAACTCTTCAGGTAGCTTCAGTGAACATTTTTATGATTGCACTTAATTCAACGTTTCACAAATTAATGAAGTTGCAAAATTACTATTTGAATTGCTGTGAAAACGGGTATCTCTGTATCTGCAAAAGCTCTATTCTGTTAGAAGAAAGAAAATGTAATAAAATAATAATAATAAAAAAAGACTTTAACAAACGGATTAATGAGTGGAAAATATGCTTAATTATTGACTAATCTCAGTGGAAATTGATGATCATATCTTCCAAAATTATATTTTCACAAAAATAGTTTTTGCATTATTTTAATATTTAAAACATTACCTTTTTAATGGCGGCCAATTCATTTCCGTGCAATTTTTAAAAAATTTTAGACTTTATTTTAATTTTTTGGAGACTCAAATTATAACGATGTTTTTAAATTAATGTGGAAATTCAAATTTATCCATCAAAATATTCTGTTAAGCGCTCTCGCCAGTATCAAAATTTAAAATAAAAAAAAATTCTTCCAAATAATCTTACTTTTATTTCACTTACGCATACTTTTTTACTTTGCACGTACAGTAATTTGAGTAGGCTGATAAAAAGGTGTTTTTTTTAATTATTATTTTATCAAATAGCATGGTGACATTTGATTTCATGATTATGATGAATTCGCACTTTTTAAATACAATAACATAAAGTATGTTTTGATCTGCATAATGACATAAAATAAATCTGTCTACAAGATTAGTAGATATTAGTTTCATTGAAAGCCTTTTGCAAACCAGAATCAGATATATTGGCACTTTTTTTTTGTCGCTTAATGCAAATATTGCAAAATTCCTGGTTAAATTATTCTTTACTTTTTTTTTAATAGAAAATATTTAGTGTGTACTGTTCGTTTCAGTATCCTAAGACGACCACTTCTCGACGATTCTATCTCACTGAGGGTTGAGACTAGGAAGAATGTGCACATTTCCGGAATTAAAATTATTGTTAAATATAAACATCTCTTCCTTTCTTCTTTCCTTTCACCGCTAGTTTGGCGAATTAACCTTATCCTAACGCATGCGCAAAAGCGCGGAGGGTTTTAGAATCCATTGGCAAACTGTATATATATTCTTATTTAAATGGTATTATAATGACACTTCTCAAAGTGGGCCATATTTGTATGAGTCACCTTCTCTTAACTAATTTTTGCTTGGCACGAAATTTTCAATTTTTAATATTAGTTGTAGACAAAAATCTTAATATAAATAAATCGTAGTGACTATATATGTGTGTATGTTCCACATCTTCTAAAAGAACTTAAACAAAATTTTGCACGTTTATTATAGAATACACGAGAAAGAACGCTGTTAACTTTTTAATTGCAGAATTTCATTCATTGTTCAATTAATTAGAAATGATTTTTTTTAAAAATTTGAATCATTTTTACGATTTTTTTAAATTTCTCTTACTATGCCTTTTGATAATGGTTTTATTAGTTTTAAAGTAGTGAATTAATCTTGCTTAAAACTGTGCTTTAAGTCAGTCGTTCAAATGAAGACAACCTTTTATACTTCAGACGTGAATAAAATTTGCAGTATCGATATAAGAAAAATTTAAAACTTATGGGAAAAAAATAAGGATTGGTGGTTTTTAAAATCGTCCGCTTCTGCTTATTTTAATTAAAAAGCAAACGATTAAAGTGGATAAATTTTTTTAAAAATAAGTTTGCACAAACTTAGTTTTATCAAAAAAAATATTAAACATGAAAGAATTTTAATTATGGACAATATCAAGTATATTAGATATTGTTAAAATAATCCCTAAGAATGACTATTCGAATCTCATCAAGTGACAAGAGTAATCATTTATTCAACTTCAATGGAAACTGTTCTTTCCGTCTTCCTGGCCTTGGAACTTTTGTTTAAGAGAAAGGAGGGAAGAAAAAATAAATAGTAGATTCACACAAAAACCACACCGGAAATTAAATCGAAACTAATCATCCCTTTCCCAGTGGAGTGAGAAAAATGGCTTACGGACCGGAATGGGAGAAATGGCGTATGCGTGATGCAAGAAACTATCCATTTAAACTTAAATTGTCTATTTTTTTATGTAGAAGTTTACGAATAAAAAAGCACTTTTCTCATTATATAAATTTACAATTCAATGAATCCTAATAATGTATTAAAGCTTTCCATCCAAGATTAATAAATAAATAAATTCTCTCTGACCCGGTTTCTCAATGAATCGTATCGATACTGCTACGTTCAGTGGTGGCGGGGTGGTCGGCTGTACACAAGAAGGGTGTTCGGCGGTAGTGAGCCAAGAGGAGGGTGGAAGAATAAAGGTAAAAATATATTCTATATATGCAGGGCCGGCCATCTGGGCGGTACGGTGGATTCTATGTACCGGGGCCCCTGATTTTCCCCAAAATGATCAAGAACTAAAATAATGTCCTGAATGTTAATAGCGGGATGGAAAGAAGAGAGAAAGAAATTGAACTGGAACAATCGATGGGTTTTGAAATATACGAAGTTTACAGACATATTACAGCTTTGAGCTAATGTGTAAAAAACATATTATAAACAAAATACGGTCATTTACCTTACCTACTAGATTAAATTGCACTTATAACTTTGATAATTCATACTATAAAATGTTTAATATTGTTAGATCTAATAATGTCCATGCCAAGGAAGTATCCCTCTGGTGTAGAGACTTGTAGATCTATTTTCTTATCTACAAAGTAATTCTGGAAATGAAATTGTTTCGACTTCAGAAGTTACAATTCAAATTAACTGGGGAAGAAAGTTCCGTACAAACTACAAAATCTTGCAATGAAAAAGTTGAAACTGTGAAAATCTTTGAAGAACCATATGTTTATGCAAATATGATTGAATCAGAAAATAACGACGAAAATGACATTAACAAGTGTGATCAAGTTTGTATAAGTGATTCAGGTTTATGATCAAGCATTATAACTGATAAGTGTAAAATGTTTTGTATTAAAAACAGACCCGTGCAACACAAGGCTGTTTTTGCTAAGAATGCTGGAGGTAGATCATTTTCAACTACTTGCTACTTTTTTAAAAGTGCCAAATAGTGAAATGTAACTTCGCAGCTGGTTAATTTATTCAAAAACGCAAGACTCGGTATTTTGTTTTTGCTGTAGATTATTTTCCAAAGAAAATGAAAAATCTACACGATTTATAGGTCTATAATAACTGGAGAAAGTTATCAACTGTAATTCAAGGTGATGAGCATTCTATTTGTCACTTTATTCATTTATTGCTTGGAAATAATTACTGAAACGACTAAATTTATGTTCGACTATTGATAATACAAATCAAGTTAATATAAACAAGGAAACGGAACGACTTAAATTATTATTTCAAAGAATTGTAGATGTGATTCTATTTTTAGCATGTAATTATCTTCGTCTTCGAGGAAACCATGAAATAATAGGAACGACTAATAATGGAAATTTTTTAAAGTTTAATCGAATTAGTAAGTAAATACGGCTTTGTGTTTATGGATCATATAAACAGAACAAAAAATTTTAAATATAGAATTGTGCATGATTTAGCACATACATCACAAGAACAAATTATTCCTACGTTAGGAAACAAAGTTCTTAACAAAATTAGCCACGTATTATAGTATTATCAAAATAAATTCTACTGCTGAATGTTTCCATAAAAAACAAACTTCAGTCTTTAATAGGTATGTGTATTTTGAAGAGAAATATTTAGTATAAATTAGTTCAGCAGTTTGTAGGGTTTATTGAAGTAACTGATGTGACTGAAGAAGGACTAACAAAAGCTATATTGGAAATATTATGTGAGCTTCATTTAGATATTATGGATTGTAGTGGACAGGCATACGACAACGGTAGCAACATGAATGGTGTACAATATAGAATAATTTCTCTGAACCCTCATGCTATTTATGTGCCTTGCCTATGACACTGTTTTAATTTATTAATTTGTGATGAAGCTTCCAACAGTATATATTGCTTTTTTTTATTGCAACGTTTATATTGCTTATTTTCTGTATCTACAAAAACATGAGAAATTCTACAAAAGTATTTAATATTGTTATATTTAAATATTACTCTTAAACTATTATACGGCATTCGCTGAGAAGCCAAAATAGATACGGTTAGAGCAGTCTATATATAGTTTTAAGAAACTTGTAATGTCCTAGAAGAATTTATTCATGCTAATAACAATGCAGCGGTATCTGAACCTAAAAGTCTATTGGATTCAGTCCGAGAAATGATATTTATTTTATGTTTAATAGCACAGTTTACAATATTGTCTAAAATTAGCACTATCAATAAACTATTGTAAATAAAAACAATTGTTCTCGATTGGTCTTTTAATTTAGCCAATAAAATTAGAACTAAAATCCAAAATTTAAGAACAAACTTGAACTCATTTTTAGACGAAGGAAAAACGATAGCACGTAATTTAAATCTTTCAGAACTTTTCCTAAAAAACGAATTTGAAAAAGAGAACACTTATATTTCGAAGCAGCAGAAAATGAAATTATAGAAAACCCGGTTGAGGAATTTAGAAGTTATTTTTTAACTCTGTAACTGATACTATTATTGTACAGATAAAGGATAGATTTTAAAGTATTTCAAATTACTCACTGATATAAACACTCTAGAAACGCATAAATTAGAAAAATGTCCCAAAAACTTTGTAACGTTTCATGATAATAATGTAGATGAATACCTAATCCAAATAATTGTTTTACTACGAGGTTTGATTTTGAATGAAAGAGATATAAATAACGCTCAACATGTATTGCAGTATATACTTATGAATTATTATAATGAATGATTTATTTCTAAATGTATTAACTATGTAAAAACATTTTTTACATCGCCAGTTACTATAATAAATTATGAGCGCTTTTTCAGCAAATTAAAATTAATAAAGAATTGTCTTCGGCCTAGCATGTGTGCAGGACACTTGCCTACACTAAGCATCGAAAAAGAAATTTAAAAAAATTGTCATTTTCCGGAAGTAATTAATAGTTAAAACGAAATCGCACATTAAATAAACATGCAATAGTAATATATGTTCGTATTTGTATTTTTTTTTTTTTTTTTACTTTGCAAAACATTTAGGGCTCCAAATGGTTTCTTGCACCCGGGCCCCTTCGTAGAGAAGGCCGACTCTGTATATATGTGTCGTCCAAAATAATGGCGGTGATTGATTAAATAAAACAGCAAAAACTGTTATTATAAACAGTTCATTTAATAGAAAAATAATACAAAAACTTTACGAATCTCCAAGTAATGATAAACGTAATATTTAAAAGTATAAAAGACGGTTACAAGATAAGGATAAAAAGTTGCACCTACCAAACAAGAAATACATAAAGGACTGTTAGTAATTTAAAAAATATATTTATAAATATTGCATTGAAAGTGCCACGAAGTCAATTTTAAATATAATACCAAACGTTCACGTAATTAAAAACACAGAAAACAGTTAAAAGTTCTAAAACCATTTTAAATTTTTAAAGCTTTTAAAATACTTTTAGAACATTAAAAATTATCAAAACTGTACAATCCAAACATCCAAGACCACGGCATACCAAAATTCCAACCACAAGCAGTCACTTCTGTCTTCTAAGAATAAAAACTCTTCAGTGTGGCCCATCCTCTGCATGGCCGATTTTACTTGGAACGAAGGATAACCGCAGAAGAGAAATTCCACTGTGCTTTATTTTTTTTTTAAACACATTAATATTAATGTAAAAGAAATGATTTATGCATAAGGTAACGATATGGAATTCCTTAAGCTTCCGAGAGACGTTCGATTGACTGATTTTAAGAATGCTACTGACGTCAGCGTTCCTAATGAGTGAAAAAGTGCCATATTGTTGGGCGAATGTAGATTAGTTAACGAAACTATCATTTTATGTGTTTGAAATTTGTACAACAAGAAAACATTCAAAGAGGAAAAACTAAATATCAATGTGCCTGATAAGCTTTCCTGACCATCAAAAATTGCTTCTTGATCAAGTGCCACATATTGATACCAGTTGTTTACCATCATTATTTCATCGTTATACTGAAATAAAAATTTAGTTTCAAAATGTGCCGTGCTAATATTGACAAAATTAGACGGATGTCAGACATGCAATTAGGTTGTTGTTGTTGTATATAGAGCAGGGGTGGGCAGAATTTTTCGGGGTATGGGCTACTTCTAATTTTTTCAAAGTTTTGCGATCCACCCAGTGGCATAGGTATGATAAGCTTTAAAAAAAAAAAGGTCTAAAAATTTATTATAACTTAATAAATACGGAATATGTACTTACCTATATAATACAAACATAATAACAGCCACAAATATAATAATATCAAATGATGTATTTAATATCAAACAATTCAAAATACATTAGAAAATAAATCATTTTCATCTAAAGTTAATTTTTGTAGTTATAGTTATTAGAAAACTCAGTCTGCATACTATCCGCCAATCTTGAATATCCCGGTATATTATTACTAACTGCTAATATTGCACTGGATTCTAAAAGGTTGTCTGTGAGACAGGAACTATATGTTGTCTTAATAATATTCATCGTTGAAAATAAAGATTCATTCAAGTAAGTTAAAATTAGGATACTCTATTTCCTCTGTTAGATTCCAAAAGTTATTCTTAGGTTCAAAATTACGTGCTTTTAAAATTAAACTTAGTCTTTGAAAGAGCAAAACTTCGTTTTCCTCAAGAGATAAAGAGAATATATAATTTATATTTTCAGTTATTTTTTCCACATCAACGTTGCCAAATAGATAATACATGAATACAACAGTTATTTCTAGTCTACCAAATGAAAACCTCCCTCGAATTCGAAGTGAAGTTTTAATATTTCATCATAATATTTCTCTTTATTTAATGTACTTCCGTTTTTTAAATAGAAATATTTTTGAAATTTTTCGTTGGTGTTTTCCATAAATGTTTCTTTTAGTATGCGCGTCTTAGGTCTTAGTAAAGGTGGTCATCCCAAAATGTCTTGGTGGTCCTGATATAAAGGTTTATTTAATGCGAAATATCTGATACTTCAAACTGTTGGCTTTGACTTTTTAACACGGCTTAACAATATAAAATCGTCATGTACTTTAAGAGAAATTTGGTTAATTTCTAGTACTATCGAGATACATTATAATGGAACCTCGCTTAACAAGCATAATTCATCCTCAATTCCTAATCGGATCATAGGATAAAGGCATCTTAGTCGGAAAATAGGATAATGGATATTCATCCTCTCCATACTGCTAATCGCATCACATACAACCTCAATCCAAATCATACGACTTTTTACTATTTTTTAGTTTGATACTGCCGTCATTGTTATTCTAGTGGGAGATGTATTTTTTTTGTTTCAATTAATTCTGTAGCATAGTTCAATGTTTTAATTTCAGAAGAAGGATAAGTTAAATTTTTTACAAAATTTCTCTATTACTTTTTTTCTTTTTACACGAAAATGACACTGTAAATAAGACTATTGCGATTTGATATACAAAGATAAATCGGTTCATGTTGCATAGTGGTAAAAGAACTAGCTGGAACCTTGAAACTTTTTCGCATACTCTAATAAAGATGTTATCCCCCGCCCCGTCTGTTTAAAATTGTGGACCTTGAGCTAGGCCGTGAATGCCATGAGTGCTCACATTTTTAATTTAACTTATGATAATTATGTGCTTTGTGGTATAGGTTAAAACCTATAGTAAGGAAAACTCATGCTTAGGTTCTTAACTGCTTGTCACTGGACAAGCGTACTTAAGAAAAATCGATCTTGGTTTGAACTTACCGTTTTAATCGAATCTAAATTTCGTTTTTTTTTCTATTGTTGTTGATTAATCGTCGATATGCGGTTAATACTCAAATAACAGAAAATCAAATCTGTATTTTGGATACTTTTTTCTTCTGAGAAATTGTAACCAAAATTTTACACGGAACTATGCACATTTCATTTATTTAAGTCAATGCTTTTTTTTTTTTTGAGGTTTCATATTTATTTATGTAAGAAAATATAGACCGACAGACGGTCAATTCTCCGGCAGACTTGATTCAAAATTTGATAAACATCTGCCTTTAAATTCTAAAATTATGAATCAAATTTCATTTTCCTAAATTTTTACGTTTTTGGATTGTCGCGTTTACGTACATGTAAAAGCATAGACCTATAGCCAGTCAATACCTTGATAGATTTAGCTGTAAATTTGATATAGATCAATATTATAAATGCTGTTTCTGTGTACCAAATTTTATCTATCCAGTTGTTTACGTTCTGTATTTACTGTGTTCACCTGTTCTCTGACAGCCGGACAGACAGGCTTCCTCTGCATGAAATTCAGTTTCTTTCAAATTTGGTAAAAATTTCAGAATCATGGTGTAAAGACTGACCAAATTTTAAACCTTTTATTAGCATCATTTAAAAACCTTAAATGCTGTTTTATTTTTAATGGTTCTTATATAAAGGCCTTAAAAATTATTGTATTTTGTCTAGGTATCTATTTTTACCAAATTTTGGTAAAAAATAGACATGTTTTGGAAATTAGAAGGAAAAAAAAAACTATTAAATAAACAACTATTTTTTCAAAAAAAAAAAAAAAAAGCGAAATTTCTGATAAGAAGTAAATTTTTATTTACATAATTAATTAAATTAACATGACTTTTATATTCTAGATTTGTTTTCTTTTTTTCATTACCTTCTTTTCTCAAAAAAAAAAAAAAAGCTATGTTAATGAAATGACGGTGAATTTTTGTTAATAATTAATATAGTTAACTGCATTTGAATTAAAATCATTTTAGCTACGCAAAGTGTTTTAGTAAGATTTTTCAAAAGAAACTTGAATAAAAATAATTTTAAATAACTTAGCTTCAGTGTTTTTAGAAAGTAATCGGCAGTTACTGGTGGTATTCTGTATTCTAAATATAAATAAATGTGTGTGTTATGTTCTACATGAGCATTATGTTCCATATCTCTCAAACAATTGGATCGGATTCAACTAAATTTTGCGCATTTATTATTTAAGACAAGAAGAAAAAAAAAAAAATACTGTCAGCTTTTCAGTGCTCGAAAATTAAATATTTAGTCCATTAGAAATTAATCAAATTATTACTTTTTTTCCCCCACAATAACTGCAGGGAAAATTATTCTAGAAGTATTTTTTAAACCATCATAAAATTCAAAATTTTACCAATTCAGTGATATTAAATTCATTTCTGCGTAATATTTATTATTATTTTTTTAAAAAATTGAAACACATTAAAATTAATGTTCAATTTGAATTTCTCTACAACTGTTTAAAAAAATTGTTTTAAAGTAACGATTTAACAATGCTTAAAAGACTCCGTTCAAAACGAAGGCAGGAAAAGCAGCGAACTTTTTGCGAGCAAATGAAACATTTAATGAAAGTAGCGACTTCAGTGTCTAGAAATTAACCAATATTTTACTGTTTCCACAAAAACTTAGTTGGAAATTATTTCGAAAAAAGAAAAAAAAATTACACAGTCTGAAAATTTTGCCTTTTAAACGGTACCAATTTAATTTTTTTAATGTAATTTTTCTATTAAAATTGTAATAAATTCTTTAGAAAATGTTATGCAGTTGAATTTGAAATTACGGAATTTATGGGAGCTCCTCTGCTAGGAAATGTTAAAACTTTAAACTTTACCACCAATATATATTTTTTAAATTTCAATACATATATCTTGGAAAGGATTTAATATGTTATAAAAAATTTTTACGAAAGTAAATTCTATGTTAAATGTTTACAGAATGTTGTTAATTCCGAATAACACCTGGTATATCGATTAATATTTATATAAAATTGGACACTTTCTTGTCCAGTTTAGCTAATTTCATCTTGACACCTAATTCTGAAAAACAACTCTATTAATATTGGTTCTTATTTTTCTCTATAAAAGTATTTAAACATGCTTTTATAAATTTTTATAAAATTTTACTGCTCACCATGTTTTAGCTCAAAGCTTAAATCATCTTGTTCACAATCAAACAGGCATTAATGTTTTTCGGATTCTGTAAATTTGAAACATGGTGATTCGTCTAAATCTGGAATTAGATTTTTTTTTTAATGATTAAATACTTCTCTTTATGTACTTCGCATATTAGAAAGTGAAAGAAGAGATAACCGCATTATACTTTAGATTAGTTCTGTATATAACATTCAATTCGTTTTAGATTCTACTGTTTGTATTAGATTTGTGGAATTAAATTGATTTTTTCTTCCTTACAATTCATTTAGTTATAAGTCTTTGACAGATGATAATAATAGTCATTATATGCTACGTTACGATTGAATATAACTACCCATATCATTAATATCTAATTGCATACGTTATGCTATAACATCATGGCATTTTTTTATGCTTCTGCTAATTGTGCAATGGATTCCAAAAATAAATTAGAGCGGCTTATTTTGCATGCGTTATGTGAGCAGTAATGGATTCCATCGTTATATTGAGGTTTTAGCTTTAGGAAAGATAAGCCTATTAAACATTAAACGCGTGTTGCTGTCTTGGCAGTGAAGAAAGTGATTCTTGGATGTTTTGCTGCTACAATATGCCAATCGTTAAATTAATCTTAATTTGGTTACGTTGAGTCATTTTGACTTCACCTTTCACTTGTAACTTTTGTATATCCGGAAGAGAGAGGATCACGGTGGCTATATACAGACCTTTAGGCAATTGAGGACCAGGTAAACTCCATGTACTATCTGTTTTCCCCAATTTATTCCAAAACGCCATGAGTCTGACTCCGCGTTTGCAATCGAGGACGTGGGATGTAATCAGTTTGGCTCTTTATATCCATGTTGTATCTTTTGGATCTTCAGTGCAATTTGATTTTAAATTATATAATTTGCCAATTACATTTTTTTTTTTAGAAAAGTGCTGTAATACATTAGTGTTAGTTTAATGAAATCATAAACCATTAAGAAGGCTCGTGTTATCTCTCGTACTATAATCTGTGTCACTTTTCTCAGTTTTGTGTATTTAAATGTTTAGCTGAGTGATAACTTTATAAAGCAAAGTCACAGCTGCCAAATAAATTGGATAAATGTATGAGGAAGAATTTTATTAGAAGTTTCTTTATGTGTGAATTTTTTCTGCGTATGTTTGTATTAAAACTATATTGTAGCTTCATAAAATGTGAAAATCAGATTCAAATGCAATAAGAAAAATTGTAAAATCCTGTTTTGTTAATAGGTTCAATAAAAAATAAAATTAAGCTTTTCAAATGAAGGTTATTTTTTTCTTAGAATGCATTTATAAAAACATTCTGAATAACTTTATGTCGAGACTTATTGACTCTTCTCCTACTAGAACATTAAATAATATTTTAATTAAAAAATATTTTTAATTTATATTTTAAGGGGTTTTTTTTTGTTGTTGTTGAGATTGATAGTGTTTTGTAGTATTTTTTTAAAAATAAATTGTTCTAGTTTCCTCGAATTAGTACTTCTCTATGAAGATATAACGATTATTAATTGTCTTTAAAATCCATCAGAAAATAATGCCGTTCATTTTTCCTCGTATCTTTTTGTACGTGTCTAATTTTAATTTATTGACTTTCTTAGAATCGAACGAAGATGTTTTTTTTTTTACATACTAATGTCCGGAATGGCCTTGATGTTGACGTTCAAAATTTTATTGCTATGCAAATATGAGCCGGTTTGTGTAAAGGTATGATTATGGCGCCAGACGTCTGAAGAAATCTCATAAAGGGCAGCGAATTAAAGGAGTGCTTTATGGAAAAACGCTTGGTATCTGTAACGATCGTTGAACTTTTGAATAAGAAATGTAAACACAGAGCGGTTCCATTTTTAACATTTTTTTTGTTCGCGTTTTTCTTTTTATTATAAATAGGTTTTATGCATTTCAATCGTTTTTATCACTTTTTATTCCTTAAATTCCGATTAAATTATATGAATAAAAGATTTTAAAATAAAACGATTGTTGTTACTGTAAAATAGAAATGGTATTTGAAAGAAATACTTTTTAACTATTTTTGTCCGAAAATGTTTTCATATATTTCTAATAAATCGTCTGAAAGTATGATGTTAATTCATGATCAGTACCGGTCAAAACGAAAGTTGAACCTGATGCAAAGTTGGATTATGAGGCTTTATAACAAATTTTTTTTTATCAATATTTGTAATAATCTGTTGCATTTTGCTGTTTGTGTAAAAAAGGGTGTGGTAAATGCTTAAATGAATAATAAGTAATCAATTTCTGCAATGCTGACGTCATTAAAAAATGAACGTCTTGTTTTTTATTATTAGATTATTCGTATAAAATTCACATATCATTCATATAAATAATCATCATTAAATTAAATGATTGCTTTATAAATTTTTAAAATGCAGTATAGTATGAGAATTCTTAGAATAAGGATACAGTAAATGATTATTTTTTAAATTTCATTTTAACAATTTTCACAGCATATTTTTTGGTAATATAATCATAATTTAGTTTTTTAGCTTCAGATAGATAAAATGTCTTGGCACATCCTTCTTGATTAATTGTACATTTCAAGTAAATATTAACTATTTCAAGTCTTAAAAGAAAGATCTTTATGCATATACAACAATAATTGCTAAGTCTAATACACATTTTAGAGCTGTAAAAATATTTGATTTAATTCAATTAAATTATTCTTAAATAAGTTCTATATTATTGTGATCCTGGAAGAATACGACAACCCTTTTCATTAAATAAATCATTATCGTCTTTCAAAACGGCATTTCAGTTTTATGTAACATTTGAGAAAATTGCGTTTAATCAGTCATTATCTGAATTGTATATGTTTGAAAAAAACATATAATGTCTCAAGTTCGTGATAAATATCAAGTCTCTCTATCTCTTTTTAAAGAAATTGTGGCAATTTTGATTATGGGTTAAATTATGTAGTTAATGTTGGCTGTCTACAAGCTATCTCTTTTTAAAGAAATTGTGGCAATTTTGATTATGGGTAAAATTATGTAGTTAATGTTGGCTGTCTACAAGAGTAGTGAGATTTCCAAGTGAATATGAAAGGAGTGCAGATTGCACGATAACATTCTGTTGTATGTATATTTGCATTAAAATAAAGCAAAAAGAAATGTATTTTCCTTTCTCAAATTCAGAGCGCCTCACTCTCTTCTCTCCATTCATGATTTTTAAAAAAAGTAATAAATAAAATTTAAAAAAGCATTGCCAACATTATGTTTTAGCCGAAACAATTTGTGATATTTCAATCTTTTTTTCATACTTTTCATATCTTTTGCTTAAAGAATTCATTTTATTCATTAATTGTTTTTCTGATGCTTAGTCTGACAACGAGAGATCCATTTATACTCCATTATTTTAGTATTAATACTTATTATTAATTACTAATAATAAGTACTAATACTAATTTTTGATAATTTGCCATTTTACGAAACCACCATTTATACTAATTAATTTATGTTATATTACTGAGGTCAGTCAAAAAGTATCTGCGTTGCGTAAGAAAACAAAACAAGGATCGAAATTTTACAAGAATCCTAAGCTTTGTATCCTAAACTTCCATCTAAAATCTACTTTTTGACTTAATTACCTACCTTATTTGAACATTTATCGAATCCTGACACAAATTTTTCAATGCCTTCTGCAAGGAAATCTCATCCAACGTGTGTCATGGTCTTACGACACTGTGGGTATAAATGAAAACTTTATTCAAAGTATACACCATAGGCCTGAGCACAACGATCCCATTGATTAACGAGCCGAAGGATTCCTTGTTTCCAGAATTCCTGTGGTTTTGACGAGATCCAGTCCTTCACAGTGTCCTTGAGTTCGCTGTCCGAGTTGAAGCGCTTCCCTGCCAGAAGTTCTTTCAGGGGACCAAACACATGAAAATCGTAGGGCAGCATGTCCGGGTTGTAGGGCGGGTGGTTGTGCTGCTTCCACTTGAACTTGGCCAGTTTCGCGTGTGTGACCCTGGAAACGTGCGGGCGCGCATTATCATGGTGCAGAACCACACCCTCCGTGAGTATGCCCGGTCTTTTGTTCCTGATGGACCTACGTAGTCTTCGGAGTGTCTTACAGTACACATCGGAGTTAATGGTTCTTCTGTGGAAAAATTTCATTAATTAATGAACAGTAATGTATTTAAATATAGAAAAAAAAAGTGCCGCATTTTGGAAATTATTAATAGCAACTCTCATTTGGAGGGATAAGAATCCTACAACTAAAAGGAAAAAAAAAAAAAAAAAAAATTCTAATATATCACAACTACATTCTCATTAATGTTTTACAGAAATTTATATTTTACTCATAAAGGGCAGTTAGTCCTATCATAATAAAATTTTGATTTAAAGTTAAAATAAAGTGTTTTATATTGCATTTCAAATGTGTGCAGGTTTCATTGTGTTATTCTTACATTTAACTTTAATTGTCTGAGTATTGGCTACTGTATTTCGTTAATTGTAATTTTATTTATTATTTCTTTCTTTTATTTTAGCTTCTAATACAGATTGAAAACCACTTATACAAAAGTTCTACACATCGGGCATCATTGTTAATTGCTGTTTGGTCATGTCTCGGTGGAAGAATAGGTTATTTCCGCAACATAGAAAAAGTTTTCCATATGCTTTACAGGTAATTTCTTCAAGTAATTATAAACTTGTCAGTGAAAATTTTAATGATTGTTGGCCAAAAAAAAAGTTGTAATTGTTTGACTATAATTGAAATTTATTTATTAAAAAATGTACTTTATTCCTAAGGCATGTACTTCTAAAAAATTGCCTTGATTCAACACATTAGATAAATGCTAAAAAAAAAAAATCTCATTATTATTATGTGATATTGTTCTTACACCATCTCATTTAAATATTTTCCCTATCATTTACATTTTCTTTGTTGGTATCCTTGGATTTCTATAGCATTTTTACTTATGTAAGTGGGTTAGGTTTGGTTTAGTTACATTAACGTCCCGTTTGAAGCAACACCTGGTCTATTTTGGGACGGACCTCGTAATTTCGAACCGCGGTCAGATGAAGAGGACGACACCTGGGCTGGCACCCCCCTCTCCACACCACACCAGCGGGAGGACGTTTGGTCAGGACGGATTTAACGTGCAACAGACCCACTTACACGACGGTTCTTCGGTGGAATCGGGTCTCGAACCTGAAACCCTCCGGTTCCGAAACCGAGACCTTACCACCAGGCCACAGCGGCCCTTATGTAAGTGGAGGATCACGTTTTAAGCAAATACCAGAATTAATCCTGCAAAAAAGAGAGCACCACTTCACCAAACACGTTATGTTTATTGCAACCAGCTTTTAATTGCTATAGATGTCATATTAGTCTATTGACTGAAAGTTTCTCAATGGCATATGGTTAAAACAGAAGTATCCGTAAGTGTTCTCTCTAAGTTTTTACTGATGCAGTTAATTTACTAGTTTCATTCTTTGAGAAATATGAAAAAGAAGTAATTTTCTGTTTAGTAAATTTTTAGTGTAGGGTTTGTAATGTCATGAAAAGTGCTATAAATCGAAAAAGAGGGGGAAAAAAGATCCTTAAATACATTGTAATTTTCTAAAGTTGGTACAAAAAAAAAACAACATTTAATATGATATAAGCATATTCATTAAGCCAGTGAATGCAAAGAAGGTTTCCAGGTTTTAGATAAATCCAAAGATGTCAACACATATTTAGATAATTTTTAACAATTTTTTTTT
>JAPMOR010121569.1:7772-18379 GCA_026543865.1 Argiope aurantia | reverse complement strand
TATTTACAGTTATTTACATATATACAGTTATATTTACAGTTATTTACGTATATACAAATCTATTTACAACTATTTACATATATACAGTTATATTTATAGTTATTTACATATATACACGCCTATTTACAAATATTTACATATATACAAATATATTTACAAATATTTACATATATACAAATATATTTACAAATTTTTATAGATATTTACATATATACAAACATATTTACAAATATTTACAGATATTTACACTATATACACTATTTACAATGAATTTTCTTGGATTAACGTAGCTGCTGAAATTTTTTTTTTTGTCTGTTTTAGATTTTTTTTTTTTTTTTTTTTTTTAGGCTGCTTCTGTGACTCTGGTAGTAGCTGCTGAATTTTTTGATGGTAATTTTGCAGATTTCAATTCTGAATAAATAAAATTTTAAATTATGCGATGTCTGTAAAAAAAATTCTGCTGGATTTTTTTAATTATTTTTTTTCTCTGAATCGATGATAATTTGTCTTATGATTTTGCCGATGTTGATGTCCGAAATCTCTCCAGTTCTCTTTTCATTAAACAATCTATTGAAACTGATCTGTAATCTACTAAATTTGAATGTTCTTTTTCTTGATTTTCTTCAATTGATGATGGATTTACTTTAATTTTGAGGTCAATTTTGTCTTCAATCTTTTCCTTGCTGTTTCTGTTCTTGAACTGTCTGTCTATAGCTATTATAAGGGCCAAGAAATATATTGTGTCGAAATAGCTGAAGAAAAAAAATCTGATGGCATACCAGACCCACAGAAGCAGCACAATCTTATCGAGAGTTTTTTCTTCCATATTGATAAATTTTAGTGGTAATGATGAGATAAATTTGAAAAAGCAATGAGAAGAACTACGTTGTTGTGATCAGGTCAATGTATATTTACATTCTGATTTCTTTTCATTTTTGTAAAATCAACAACAGCCAATCTGCAACAGAGCATGTAAGTTCAATAATTGAAACAATTAGAAACTATTTTTGGTCATTAACAGGCCCCTGTTAAAGTATTTTAATTGTTTTTAATTATTGTTTTTTACTCTATTGTAAAGAAGTGTTATTCCCATGTTTATCTGTGCCTGTAATGATAATATAAAAGTATTTAATGATATACAACATTCAAATAGTTATAAAATTATTTTCTTCGTGAGATTTATACCACTAGTAAAAATGTTTTTTTTTTCTTAATATTTTCTGAAACTTTGAAACATGGCAAATGCGGTTGTTGTTGTTTATGCGGCAAATGCGGCAAATGTTGTTTATTCTAAGAATAGAAACAAATGACGTAGGGTGCATTTCTTTCTTTTGATTGCTTTGAATTAAAATTTGGTTCTTGACACAATGAGTTTGGGCAATATCGCATAAGAAAATTCATATATTACTTTCCAAAATAAATTTCATCAGTGACAACTCATGTGATTATTATCTCATACTTTCATGACTTTAGACTTTCCTGATTATAACCGCATTTATGAAATTTTATTTTAAATTATTTCAAATAACATTAGTTAAAAAAAATGCTTTCCATTTAGATATTTCCGGATATCTTTAAATCTTGCAAATGTGACTCATAGTTTTGTCGAACTGCGAAAATTGACGACGCAATTTAACTTTTTTCTTTTGGTTAATTCGAATTAAGATTTTGCATTTAAGCAGTTGTTTTTGTGCAAATATCCCACATAAAAATTCATATATTTCTTCTTAAAATCGCTTTTATCTTCTGTATACAGACATTATCACTTACTTTCATTACTTCATATGAAAAGATATACAGAATGTCCCGCCATTTATGAGATTCCATTTTAAATGTGCAGAAAAAATCTATGAAATTTTTTTACAGATTTATATGTTTTAAGGTACAACGGTATTATAATATTTTTACCATACACATGGCTTGTTGCGATGGAAAGTAAATTTCGCGTATATTTCCGATTGCATAACAAAATTTACTTTTTTGCCCATCTTTCTTAGAATTATAGTTTTTTATGTTGATATTCGTCTGACATTACACATGTTTAGCAGAATAATTGGAAAAAGTTACAAAGAAGTATTAAAAACTTTCAAATTAAATGTATTCGCCACATAAATAAATAAAAATAAAGAGCGTGTCTTAAAAATTTATGAGAATATACACATATTTAATGGGATTTATACATGAATATAAAATGATTCAGCATTATTTTTAAGGATTATGTATACACGATTTTACAGTACAGACATTCTTATTCAATTTAACTTTTGTGTTATATAAAATTATTGGCAAAGAAATGCAATGATTTATATCATTTAATTATTTTTTATTATCAGCCTGAAATAGGATTTTCTACCTTATGCCTTATTTACAGTAACTGAATTTCTTCAAAATGGAAACTACAAAGTAATATTCAATTTGCCGCATTTAATTGCAAAAAAATGAAAAAAGCTGATTTCAAAACCATGTTATTTTCAATTTTAAAAAATAGCATGTTTTTAAAGACGTAGCTTTGGTCATATTTGAATTTAAGAAACCCCAAGTCTTATTTACGATAAGATATCAAAGATATTTTGCTTATTAGAATTATTTTATTTTTTTCCAGTTATAATATTGTCATGAATCCTTAATATTGCTTTCATTTGAAGTTAATTTTACATTAAAAAGAGTTTTAAATGTATTTTAATGAATGGTTAATTGGTCAAGGACTCTTAGGTTTGGTGGGAATTTGACAATAAAAGCGAAGGTTTTCGAAATTACTTGAATTTTGAATTTATTTGTATTAATAGTCAGACTACGGGATCTTTCTGAAGATTCATTACTCTGTCAGGGAAAGTAAGTAAATGGAGGTGCACATATGAGATGCACATTACTCATTTGAGAAGAGAATTCTTGCATTGGAGAGTTAACCGGGAAGCCAGTTCATCAGTTGTTGACACTGAGTATTTTGTACTGCGTAGACATTTAATTAGCGATTAGATGTTTATGTGTGTTTAATTTATTTAATCGTGTACAGTATTTATGTACGCTTTGGTTGAGATCTGATTTCTTATTTCGTGATTTATAAAGAAAAATACAACCTTTCTTATTATGGAAATTGTTGTACCTAATTGGATGTATTTTCAGTAGCAATATGATTCTTATTAATTCTAACTGTGAACACCAAATCACTGCAAAAGTGCTGCTTTTTTGTAAAATTTTAAAAATTAATCATTTATTGAAATCAATCAACTGCATATAAAAAGTAATAATTATATTTTTAATGTTTGTTTCCATCTTTGTTTTATAAAGATTTAGTACATATATAATAATTAAATGGATCATTAAATATTGAAATGCCAAAATTTTAGCTTATATATTCTTTTAATAACGCCTCTGTATTTTCTTTAATTATTTTCAAAATTATTTCATGCTTCATAAGGAAAAAATCATCCTTTGTTATTATGCAAACTGGTGAACCTAATCGGGCATATTTTCCAAACCAATATGTATCTTGTTATTTTTTACTAAGAACTCTAGGTACGAAAGTCCTGCTTTTTTGTAAGGTTTTAAGAATTCGATGATTTATTGTAAAATTAACTCTTTATAAAGAGTAATAAATATGTTTTTAAATCCTTCTTTTATTTTATGTTACATAAATATTTAGAATATAATTATTAATCATATGAAACATTAAATATTTAATGTAATTCATCCTTTTAATATAGATTTTAAATTATTTTAGAAACTATATGGCTTCTGAGAAGAAGATATATTTCAATTTTTATACATCCTGAAAACCTAAAAGAGATGCGAGTACAATCTCTATGACAAGTAAGTATTAAGAGGAATTTAACTACTATAGTTTATGCATCATTCTTAAATTAATTTAAATTAGAAGATTCATATAAAAGTATTCAGAGGCAGAATATAAATACATATTTCAACAAAAGTATTTATATTCTTTATTCTCTCTTTATTTAATCAATAGTTTGCATGTCATAAACAGTAATTTTCGAATAATCCATTACTCTCAATTTTGAAAATTTAATTTTCCAGGGGCAGACTTAAACATAATTCACACAAAGTGAATTAAATCTTCAAAGAATACCATAAACAGCTGAGTTATATCTTGCTTAATATCTTCATCCTTAATTAGGACTAAGAATTCACAACGGATGCTTACTTTGCACGTTGCATTATTCCATATCAAATTTCTAACATCTTGGCTTTGCTTAGTTATTAGATAATATTCTAATGCAAAAGTATAGCTTTCCGCAGTCCCCTTGAACACAGCTCTCACAAAGTGTAGAATGGAATACAGACTTCAAAACCAAAGATTGAAATTAATTGGCGTCACGTTTTCGAAGAATGGAACATTAATTATTATTATCAACAAATTGACACAATTAAAGCTTTACTTATGCAGTTAAAATATGTATTGCTTATTGAATATTGAATGCAGGCTCTTAAGGTAAATGGTAACCTCAGTAAAGCAAAAAAAGATCTTTAGCTTTTATTATTGTACTATAATTTCAGAGTTTTTAGAATTTTCAATATAATTCCTGTTATTTTTAGAGCAATCGTATTTCCATTGCTGAACGGGATTGTTTTTTTTTTTGTTCAGATTTAATAACGTATTATTCAGAATTATTGGTTTCTTATTTAATAATAGAACATTTTAAAATGTGAAAAAAAGATGTTTAGGTAGTTGCATAGTTTATTTTAAACTTCAAATATTTGTTGAATAAAAGTATTTTTTTCAGTTTTAATCAAATATATAGAAATTATTCATCTATTAAATCCCTATGATTTTAAAGTTTAAATGATTAACCTCATAGTAAAGAAAAGATAAGGTAAGAAATAAGCATAGTGAAGATAATTAGAAGAAAGTAGAATTTCTAACTTGAATGAAAAAAATGGGTTTAGTTAATAGAAAAAATGGAAATTTTTAAAAAGATTTAAACACTCTTTGAAATTTTGTTACCTTAAAAAATATATTTATCTTTAACACTACTTATAGTCTTTAACATAATTCAGTTTCTACTTGTACTACTTTAATGTGGTCTGTAGATTTGAAAAACAATTTCGTTTTAATAAAACGATTATTTTTAGAAATATTTATTGAAATATTTGTATAAATAAAGTTTTGCAATAAGATAATTATAAAACGAGCGGGAAATATTCTGAAATATTTTCACATACTTTTCTATAAAAGAATTTCCTCTTTTCAAAACACTGAATTCAGTAAGACCATGCTGTGAAGGCTTTGTTAAGACTTTAATTTTCAGCTCTGTACATAAGCGTTTTAAATTTGAGTATTTATTATTGATAGTATTTTCGAATGTTATCGCTGAAAATACCAAAACAGTATTAATTAAATAAAATGTCCAAGAATGCTCAAAGATGAACATTACCACCTTTAAAGGAATATTCACACCAAATTTGGTAGCTATAAGTAAAACGGTTTGGCCTGCAGAGCACCTGCAAGTAGGCACACAAACGTGTACACAAACAAGAGCACAGTCATCTCTATTATAATAAAAAGTAGAATTAGATGTTATGAATTTGTACACTCTTTTGTCTTCTTCATGATTCGATTTAAGAAGTTAAATGGGTTTTATAGATTTTTTAGTTATGAGGTATGGACGATGAATTTAATCGCGTGACTATATTTATGCGTCATAATAGATTTTAGCTTTGAGAAAGGCTTTTATATATCAAAATTTCTCTATTTTGCCACCCCCCACACACAGTATTTTGTAATTTGCTTCAACTTTTTTTTATATGGAGAGTTGATACATACAAGTAATACATCTTGTAAAAAAATAATTCAATTAACTGTATACCTCTTATCGTAAAAAATTTCAATTCAATTAATTGATTTTTTTTACATTTTCTAAAACAATAGGATTATACACTTGATAATTAATACATCATGTGTAATTTATATTAATCCTCTCTCATAACTTAATAATTTTTAACTTTTTTCACTTTTTTTCGTATTTTTTTAATCTAGAAAACTATGGAAACTTGCTTTTTTTAAGCAAATTAAGACGAGTTATTTTTATAAAGGCTTTATTATAGCTTCGAAGGTTAAATATCTACATAAAAAAAGAAATATTATATTAATTTCTTAAACAAAGCAAATGTCGGAAAAACTGCAGACTCTCCAGCTCTAATTGGTATTATATTAAGAGCAATTTCAAATGATTACGAAAAAAATTAACAAGGGTGTTTTTAAGATAATTTTTTGAAAAAGAATTCTACCTTAATTTCTTTTTTATTCGTTGCCAATAAAAAGTAACACAATTAAAATATATAAAATCGAAATAAGCTATTATTCATTCATAGCGTGAATTGACTTGATGTTAAAATCTTGTTAACTAGTTAAATTTATTGAGATAGCATCAAATTTTGTGACTAGTATGTATGTTTGATCTTTCATAAGCAGCTGAAATCCTGTTGAAGATTGAGATGAAATGTTTGGTTGAAACAGGGAATAAAAATTAATATTTGTGGGTTAAAAGTGAAGCAAGTACATTTATCATACATTTTTTAATGGTTCTAAATGCATTAGTATTATAAAAATGCATGATTTAAAAAAATTAATAAAAGGAATTTAAATTTAAGTGAAACGTACACAATTATTTACTTTTAAGAAAAGAGATGTTTTTCCAGGAAATGAAATAAAGGTTAATAATAAAATAATATTTTAATTTTGTTATCATTTGGAATTATTTTATTAATAATATTATTGAGATATTTTTGTTAATAATACCATTTATAACATTGCTACTCTCTACTTCAGGGCGCGGTTGTCTGGTGGTAAGTTCACGGCTTCGGAATCGCAGGGTTTCTTGCTGAAGACCCAATTCAACCGAAGAACTGTGGTGTAAGAAGATCTGGTCCACGTTAAATTCGTCGGGGACGAACGGTCTACCACTTATGTAGCATGGAAGTTTGGAGAGGGGGTTGCCAGATGTGGTGTTATTTTCGTTATCTGGCCACAGCTCAAAATTACGAGGTCCGTTCCAAAATACCCCTAGTGTTGCTTTAAAATGGGATTTTAATTTAACCAAACAAGCTGTTATTTGCTACTGACATGTTTTATAACTTAAAAAAGTAAATATAGAATTATTTAATCTTAATAGTTATGCAAATAAAATTTTTATCAGATACTAATATGAAAATATCACTAACCAGAAATCCAAACTGAAACTTTCTTCCTTAATCATATCTTTCATATTTATATAAATATGTTTAAATTACTACATAAGAAACAAAAAATAAACTATTCTTAATTTTATATAGGAATTTAGACACTAAAGCCTTTAACAATTATAAACCTTCTAGAAATTTCAATAAAACAAATTTTTTTCAAACAAAATTTTATTTAAATATTTCTTAAGCTTCGATACATTATTTTTCAACACATATTATCTGAAATAAATGTCTAGGAAAAAAATAAGGAAAACGCACACTTTTTTAAAAATTTAAATCTAAGTGATACAAAGAGCTAGAGGTAGTTCCCCAAGCTAAGGACATTAATATTTTCTGCTTATTTAAATAAATTTACTTTCTATTTTACAAGAAAATATATTAAAATTATTGTGCACTGTTAAGATTTTCTTCTCTCAAGCCAGTATAACGATGCGTAAGAATGAACGTAAACATAAAGAAAGAATGTCATTAAAGAAAATGCCAAAACGGATTAATTTCAAATGCACGAAATCATTATTTTGTAAAAGATTCCGTGTCTCCTTAAAAGGCATTTTTCAAAAGTAGAAAACAGAATTCTTTTAAATATTTTTCTTATGTAACGATTATAATGAAATGAATATAGGTTTCTCAAAATTAGTGATATGGGACCCGTAGAGACTAAATGATCTCATTATGTGCATGCAGCAGGAAAGCGTTCGGAAAGATAGGATAATAACAGTATTTACTTTTTTCCAACAAAAAGATTTCACCGTTGACATGAAGTATTAATAATTAATAGCTAATGAATAGAAGAAAAAAACTGCGAACTCTGGTGCCCTTATTAACAGAGTTCTTTTGTGAGGTTGAGCCAATTTTTTTTTCTACGAATAAATGACATAATGGAAATATTAATTCTTTTACGCAGAGTGAATAGAACTTTAAATATCGTAATGCGTAAAAAGCGTTTCTTTAAATCTTTTTTATTTATTTTATAAAAAAAGTATTTGTCTCAAAAAGTGGTTATTTTTGTATATTTGAGTAAATGTGTTTCATTAAATATTTAAATAAAGAACTGTGTAGCCACCATTCATTAAAACCACTTATAAGTTTTTTTTCAGTTTGCATTTTAAATAGCATAGTTTGAAATTAATTTTGGAGACAAGGTTTGCTTTAAAACAAATTGCATGTTAAACTTCTCTCTTCAATGAAATTTCAATTATTTTTTCTATTAGTACTTCAAAGTTTTGGTTCAAACAACAGAGGAAGTTAAACAACTTTCATTCTATTCAATATATAAATGTTTGAAATTATTTGTACGGTGAAATTATAAATTATTAATGCTGTAAGCTGAATCAGACGTATTCTAAAATTTATTCGTAAATGCTTGTTATGATAGGTATATTTTAGGAATTAAATGAATAATAAAGATTCTCATATGCATCAAAATATTTTTTTTCAAAAACTTAACTCTTAAGATAGAAAGAACTTAACTAAATTAAGAACTAAATGAATACTCAGCTCGATGTTGGAAGAAATATTAAAAATAAATTAACAATGATTTTTATTGTAATAATCAACAATTATGCATGAATTAATGAACCAAGATATATTTCTCGAAATTATTATATTTTCTAAGCACTTACAAAACCTTATATCAATTAAATAGTAATATAAAGAAATGAAAGACTCTTTCTTGAAAATTTAAATTAGTTATAAATATAGATGAAGCGTTATTCTTGAATTTCAATCTATTGAATACTTCTATACTTTACGCAAACAAGACCTAATTTTTCTGAATTGATGCTGGAAACACGTAGTGCACTAAAAATTCATTTAGTATTGAAAATATGATTCTTCAGACATTTCTTTTCTTTCTCTATCAAACATTATGACGAAGACAAAATTATGTTTTTGATTTTACAGTCAAATTAAGAAATTTTCAGTTAATTTTAGTTAATTAAAATTCCAAAATAATTGCCAAGAAAATCACATTCTTACCCCCCAAATATATATATATATATATGCCTTTTTTTTACTCTAGATTTACTCCTTATTATATATATATATATGCCTTTTTTTTTACTCTAGATTTAATGGTCTGACCTGGAGAGTGATAATATGCACTCAAATTCTCGTATAATATTAATAATGCCGGGTTTACACTTGGCCAGTAGGAAGCACATGCTTAGCAAGACTGAAAAATGCTGTTCGGTCGATGTTAAGTAATTGCCCCGATGGGACAGTAACATGCCGCTCTATTGTATTTTTCCATCACAGCGCTTGCGTTTGTAAATTTGGCTGTTTTTCTGGAGTGAAAAAATAAATTAATTACAATACTTTTTACTCTTTCTGATATGATGTTGCGCGTGTTTTTTCCCCATTTTTTTTTACTCTCTATTCCTTTTTTTTTATTTTAACCGTGCTTCTTTATGTAAATATCCGTCAATTTAATATAGATAAATGAAAAAGAAATGGAAAAGAAAAATTCAGGGACGCCAAAACTGAAATTTATAGCCAAGCATGGAATGCCTGAATCAATCTTATGAAATTGTGCCAAGATTAAAACAGTCCCTTTCTGCGCATGCACTGCCTACTGACCGTCTTATAACATGCTGGTGTAAGCCCGACATAAGGATGATAAGAAATTTTGGTAATTCCTCTTGTGGTGATCCTACTTTCATCAAGATGGCATCGTCATTTAAACTGAGTGCTCGTGCCCTTGCATTAATCATGATATATATATATATATATATATATATATATATATATATATATTGTTACAAACCTGCAATCCTGCAATTCGGCTTCCCAGCATAGTTTGTTCCATCGACAGAAAGAAAGTTTTACAGTCATCCGAATGGAACGAAGTCCAGGTGTGCGTCGGAGGTCCCAGAGCTTGGCGACTTGGCGCCAAAATAGATAATACCCGAAACTTCGAGACTTTTCCCGATCCGTCCAGTAGGAACCGAGATACGCCTCGAACGTTCCTGATTGGTTGAGAGGCTTCTAGCCCCGCCTCCTGAGACCTATAAAAGGAAGCGGTCGCCGCTGCCAAGGAGAGACGACGAAGCCAGTAGTCAGAGTGGACTGAGTGGTCGGAGAAGAGTAAGCTGAATTGACGGAGCGAAGTCAGTAGTCAGAGTCGGAGAAGTAGAAGACGGAGTAGTCGGAAGCGACTGAGTCAAGCTAGTGCTGAACTGAGTTGTGCGCTACTGTCTGCAGTAGGTTCTGGTTGTATGCTGCTGTATGCTACACGTCTCGGGTGAAGATAATCGTTTTCTGTGCTGTATATAGTCGTCGCTTTTGTGCTGTCCTGTGTGTCTTCGTGTAAATAAACGTTGTTGTTTTATTTTCTACTGCCGTCTGCTGATTGAGCGTTCTACACACCATATCACTACCACTATCCAAACGAACCCCGGCAGAAATTT
>JAPMOR010121564.1:545-13099 GCA_026543865.1 Argiope aurantia | reverse complement strand
CAACTGGTTTTCGTGATTTTCGTTGAGTAATTAGAAATAGTAAGGAGCAAGTTCTTCTATCCAAAGCGATGTGAAATGTGATAAGATAACTTGTGGGTTTCGCAGTATAATAACGCACTTTCCCACAATAATATTTACACACTTTCTCACACAATATTACTACTAATATTTTACTTAATAATTGACAAAAACAAATCACAAAATACCACTCCAAAAGCGCGATATTACTGATATGTAATACCATACGTATGTTTTTATATTTAATTGCTGCTAAAACCAACAGAAATAAAACTCAAGTATTACAAGATAAATTACTCCGCATCATTGCCAATTTTCTTCATGGTTTATCTGGAATGATAATTTTTACAGAAATCTTAAAACTAGAAAGCTCGATGGTTTTCATCATAGAATTTTCAAGAAAAGGTTTGTATCAACTCAAATCTCATGAAAATTCCCACAATCAAGGAACAAATCAACTATGTCCACTGCAATGGGAGTTACGCCTTTCCTTACTTTACAAGTAAATGGAGTCGGTCACTTAAACCTCCATAGCTTCATCCGAAATTTAAATTGCATCTAAAGGATACCTTGAATGCGTACAAACAATCCTTCTTCTTCTCAACTGATGCACCAATGTTATATTACTTCTGATTTTCCCTCTGCTACTCAGTACCTCAAACTTTGTAGAAGGGTCTAAGCACTAAGGCTCTACACATATATAATTCATATTTACACGACTGAATCAGCTCAAGGGTCTTCAAGGATTTTCACACAAACTAAAGTAATGATAACTGAAGAAACTGAGTAACTGTCACTTGATAATGGAAAGAAAAGCTTGGCTATAAGCAGAAATTTTATTAGAGAACATATAATAAATATTAGTTACTTAATTCACATATTTTGTCTTATCACAACTTTACTTAAGTGGTTTTTTAATAAAATATCATATAAAATTTTGTTTAATAAAATTTCAATTATATATATATTGTGTGTGTAATTATATTTTAAACTATAATTTTAATTTAATTAATTTCTAAGGTTTTATATTAATTTAGCACATAGTAACTTTATTCTAAAATATTCTCTTATTTCCTGATCCAATTCCACTTTCGCTACATAATTAATTCAAGAGAAGCTTTGTAAAATTGCTGAATAGGCTAAAAGCCTCACTTTCCCACACTCCGAGTGAAGGGACAAAACACCGCTAATGTGACAAATTCTTTTTTAAAAGATCCTTGTGTTTCACTTGCCTCGTCGGTGCGTGAAACGAAAATCGCTATCGAAATCTTATTATATATAAGCACTATATAGAAATATTTTCCCTATCAATATCTAATGTTATATAAGACGGTGGATAAAATGTTCAAGAGCTTTTTCCTCATTTCTTTCTGTGTCGTTCTGTGCGTGCTCGTCGCTTGTACAAACTGCGTGCTTCTCCCAATATAAAATAACACGACGTCAAGAAATCGAAACTGCCTCCTGATTAAAAAAATATGTGCTTATATATATATATATATATATATATATATATATATATATATATATATATATATATACACAGAGTGGACAAAAAAAAACTTCACCTTTATATGAAACCCTAGCGGCCTATCCGCTCAGCCAATCGAACCAAAATTTCAGACATGGTTGTTTGAAGGTATGCGCTGGAGATTGTGATGATTCTAAACAACACCGGGTTCACGGTTACGGTTACAGTGAAAGAATTTTGAAATTTTAGAATGGCAACACCCACTTTTTCCTTGCGCAAATTGATCCGCGTATTGAAAAACCACAAATGGCGTTGGAACGATTAGCGTGTGACGAAAATTGCCGCCGTAAAGCATTTGCAAAGAAGAGCATTATAAAGGACCAATGACAACACAGAGAGGAAGGAGAAAAAAGTTTTTATTGGAATGGATAGTTTTAATAACAGGTTCAACGTGTTCACCTTCGCAGGCGACAACGCATTGCATTCGGGAGATTGTGGAGAACAATGCCGAACGTAACATGAAAGGAGGAATCTGCATAACTTCACGTGTTATGGCATCTTGCAATTCTGACACATCTCGTAGACCAGGGGTGTACACCCTAGATTTCAAATAACCCCAGAAGAAGAAATCCATAGGAGTGAGTCGGGGGATCATGGTGGCCACGAAACTGCAAAGTTACTAGAGATGACTCTATCACCAAAGTGTTGTTGCAGCACTGGTCGAACACATTGGGTGACGTGTAGAGGAGCCCCATCTTGCATCCATACAATGTCCCTAATGACATTTCGTTGCTGCAATTCAGGAATAACGGAATTCTGCAACTGTGTCAGAATTGCAAGATGCGATAGCACGTGAAGTTATGCAGATTCCTCCTTTCATGTTACGTTCGGCATTGTTGTCCACAATCTCCCGAATGCAATGCGTTGTCGAATGGGAACATGAACACGTTGAAAACCTGTAATTATAACTTTCCATTCCAATAAAAACTTTTTTTCTCTTTCCTCTCTGTGTTGTCATTTGTCCTTTATAATGCTCTTCTTTGCATATGCTTTACGGCGGCAACTTTCGTCACACGCTAACCGTTCCAACGCCATTTTTCAATACACAGATCAATTTGCGCAAGGAAAAAATGGGTGTTGTCATTCGAAAATTTCAAAATTCTCACTGTAACAGTAACCGTGAGTTCTGCATTGTTTAGAATCATCACAATCTCCAGCGCATACCTTCAAACAACCATGTCTGAAATTTTGGTATATATATAAGCATTATTTTATGTGAAACAGGATGCAGTTTTGAAGACAGTGAAAAGACTTTCGAATTTGTGACGTCGTTTTATTTCATTATTTTGAAGAAGCAGGCATGTGTACAAGCGATGAGCACACACACAACACAGAACGACGCAGAGAGGAATGAGGAAAAAGCACTTGGACATTTTATCCCTTTTCTTATATAATCTGAGATTTTGATAGGGAAAATATTTTTTTACAGTGCTAATATATTATTAAGATTTCAGTAGGGATTTTTGTTACACGCGTCGACGAGTGCTATTTAATTTGAATTGTGAATTTTACAAAGCTACTCTTCATTAAATAGAGAAAGTGGAATCGGATCACGAAATAAGAGAATATTTTTAGAATGAAGTTACTATGGGCTCAATTAAGATATAATCTTGGAAATTAATTAAATTGAAATTAAGAGTTTAAAATATCATTACAATTTTCCCCCCGCCGAAAGACAAGGAAGTATGTCGGAGTCCTCGACACACATCCATACTTTACAATGGTGGTGAAGTAGGAAATTAAAATTTAAAGGCATATTACAAGTGATACCCGAGTTTCCCTTACTTTTACATTAATATAAAAATCATTTATGTAAAGCATAAAAAAGATAAAGTGATATCTGTGAAAATATTAAATAAACTTATATATTCAACAACACCAAAAATAATAATATTAACATGTGCAATATACAAATGATTTTCTGCAGAAACTCAGTCTATTGTCACTCAGTCTGTAAGATTGTCTCTATTTGTTGAGGAATGTCTCGAAAGATTACTTGCATACAGCGTCCTTTAAATAGTAGAAGGCTCACCAAAATGATCAAATTGAATGTAATATAATGGAATAATAAATTGAACTTATATAATAATAATATATCAACACAGTTCTGATTTTTGTATGTAACACTTAAATCTGAAAATAATAATATGAGATTCAAAATACTCTTATTATAACATTAATATTCAAAACAATTGGCATAAAAATGTGTAATTTTAAAAGAAGAAAAATTTTTAACCCATTAGTTAACCAATTAGTGGCGAATAGTTCAACCTTGTCCACCAATTTCTAGTAGTGGGTGAAACTTAATGACCCAACATTAGGACATCAAGAAGAGGGACATAATTCTTATTCTCTCTCTACTCTCATCCAGAAATATTTATTTCCAAAGTGAAGAACAACATATCCAGGATAAAAATAGAAAGAGATAGAAATTAATTGTGAGTTTTGACCCTACACTCACATCTCAATAAGACCGAGGTATTTGAATTTATGTTGTGACGGCGCCTATCACATTGTCATCATGAAGAAAAGGAAAACTAACTCTTACGAGTGACGACGAGACAACGGGCCAACTTAAATTGGGGAATATGTGGAAAAAACATGGGAAATAAAAGAATTTTTTTTATTTCAATTATTATTCATGTCTTAATTTTAATTTTTCTGGTGGGTAATATGTTCTTAATTTTGATACAAGGATAATATCAGTAGCTTTGTTTGTTAATGCGTTTGGTTTCGTTATTTCATAATTTACATCTGAAATTTTAGTTGCTATTTCATATGGATCTGAAAATACTGGAGATAATTTTCTACGATTTGGGCAATTAAATTTCTCATACATTATAATGTCACCAGGTTTGAATGACGAATCTATTAATCTAGCATCATATCTTATTTTATTTTTATCATGATATTTTATTGTATTATCTTTGGATAATTTTCTGGCTTCTTCTATGGAGGATAGAATTGATTTTGAGTTAAGGGAGTAGTATAAGGTAAAGTGCCAAATAACAAATATGCAGGAGGAAATTTTGTAACTGAATGGGGTGTTAAATTATATTCATTGATTACTTGTTCTAAAAGTTTAGCACAAGGAATTTTAGTAGGAGAGGAATTGACTTTGCACTTTAATTTAGTTACTATTGACTGGTTAACTCTTTCACATTTCCCATTAGTTTGTGGATGATGTGAAGATGTTAACACTGTAATTTCTGAGTAAATGTTTGAATTTAGATGAGGTAAAAACACCATTTCTATCAGTTAATAATTTGGAAGGAGCCTGAATTTGGAAAACTTGCTTTAATATATTAATATAAGTTTCAGAATTTTCATTTTTGGAAGTAAAAGCCCAAACATATCTAATCGCATGATCAATTACTATATGAAGAAATTTTTTAGTTGAATTGTAATAATTAAATCCACCAACAGTATCGACAGAAAGACATTCAAAAGGACGGTCTGTGGGAGGCGCAGCCTGTAAAAGTTTAAATCATTTTTGCTTTTTCTTTTTATTTAATTGACAAATATCGCAATGTTTAACAAAAAGTGCAATATCTTAGGCCAATAACACTGAGGAGTAATAAATGTATCATTTTTTGAGTGCCTGGATGTCCAAATTGTTCATGAGCCGTTTGCAAAACTTTTCTCCTAAGAGAAAAGGTACAACTATTTTAAACAAATTTTTCTTTTTAACTACAAGTACATTATTAATATTTTTATATTTAGAATTATCTAAATTTTGATAGTTTTTTATCTCATCTAATTACAATAAATGCACAGAATGTTGGAGATATTGAGAAGTAGGATGCCTTGATAACATATCAGCTTCAACGTTAGCTGTTCCCTTTAAATATTTAACTTCATAATCAAACATGCTTAATTTTAAAGACCAACGAAATTATCTTCCCCTTAAATTTTTAACATTTTTAATCCAAACAAGAACAGCATGATCAGTATGAATTATGAATTTTTTCCCATGTAAATAGTAATAAAATTTATCAAGAGCATCTACTATTGCAAAACATTCCAACTCAGTTATAAAATAATTTTTTTTCATAAGAACGTAAAGTTCTTGAATGATAAGATACAGGATGTAATTTACCAGAACAGTCAGGTTGTTTTAGAACAGCTCCAATCACTACCTGAGATGCATCACAAAAAATATGAAGAGTTAAATTAGGGTTATATAGTTGTAATACTGGTTTAGTTATCAATTTATTTTTTTAACATTTCGAAAGCTTTTTTACAGTCTTCTGTCCACTGCCATGGTGTATCTTTTTTTAAGAAGATTATTTAAGGGTTCTCTTATTTTAGCATAAGAATCAATACACTTATTATAAACATTTACAGAACCAAGAAAACCTTGGAGGTGTTTAACATTTTTTGGAGGTTGTAATTTTTTAATATTTTCAATATTATGATTATCAGGAGAAATGCATCCTTCTTTGACTTCATACCTAAGAAATTAATTTTATCTTGAGCAAACACACATTTAGAAAATTTTTATTTAATGTTTTCTTTTTGACACATTTGAAAAATCTGCTTTAAATGATCATAGCGTTCCTCTAATGAGTTAGAGAAAACTACTATGTCATCAAAATAGTGACATGCAAAATTTGAAAATTTATGTTTATTTAAAATTCTACGAATAGTTCTATTGAATATTGCAGGTGCATTTTTAAAGCCAAAAGGTAGGACTTGAAATTCATATAAACCTTCAGTAGTTACAAATGCCAATTTATGTTTATCTTGTTCATGCAAGGGTATGTGCCAATATCCAGATGCAAGATCCAAAATTGAAAAAACTTTAGCAGTACTTAATTTATCTAATAAGGTATCTATTCTAGGGAGAGGCTCTGCCTCAGATTTGCAAAGGGAATTAATTTTACGATAATCAATACAAAAATGACATTTTCTATTTTCATCTCTTTTATATGCTAATGTTACAGGGGAGGAATAATTACTAGTAGATTTTTTTATTAAACCTGCATCTAGCAAATTTTTAATTTGCTTATTTATTTCAATTTCATCAGCAGCAGAGGTTCTATAAGCCCTTTGTGACACTGGTAAATCAGATGTTAAATTTATTCTAGGATGTTCATTATTATTTTACCAACATCATATTTATTTTTTGCAAACACATGAGAATATTCTGACACCAGAGATAACACAGGTTCAGATAGTTTGTTTACAGTCAGAGGCGGGAAAATTTCCTCTGAGGTATTCACTACCTTGACCTTATTATCACTAGAATTATTCTTTTCAACAATATGTAAAGACGTATAATTATTATGGGTATGCAAGTTGGTAATATTTTTTCCATTTTGAAATATTTTATTTTTGTCACAATCTAGAATTAATTTATATAAACTACAATCTGGAAGTCCTAAAATAATATATGTCCTAAAATGGAAGTCCTAAAATGTCCATAATATATAATTTGATTTTCTTATTTATTTGGCCAATTTTTAAATATATGTCACAAATTTGAGTTAATTGGAACGTTCCATGTGCTTGTTTGATTCTAATAGGGTTTACATTTTTTCTTATCAAGTTAAGTTTTTTAACAATATCTGCAGGTATAATGGAAAGAGGGGATCCTGTGTCAATAACAATATTTACATTACTATGAGGGTTATAAACATGGCCCAAGTTAGCTAGACTTGGTAAAGGGGAGATGTGTCCGGACACTAATAATTGTAACTGCACTGTGCCAGGGGCCTCATTAGAAGAATTTGGTCTCATTTTAGAATTTTGAAAACAGCCAAGAGGGGCTTCTCTGCACGGGGAAATCAAATTGGTTATTGGTGTATTGATCATAAATTGAGGTTGATAAAAGGGACATACCTGTGTCCAATGATAAACATTTGGAATATCTATTTGAGTACAAATTTTACATGGAGAAGATGGTAATCTTTGTTGGCAATGCAAATTATGACCATAGTTATTGAAATTATAGGGACGTGGCCTTATTGAATTCTGATATTTTTTTTCTAAAATTGTGAGCTCGAGGAGTAAAAGAATTTTGAAATCTATAATTAAAATTATGCCTAGGTGTAAAAGGTGATGGTTGCCTTACTCTGATTCTGGTTTCATTATACCTGCCTGGGTTTGGTTCTAAAGATTCTTCCATTTCTAATAGTTTAGTTGTTATTGTAAACCATTCTGTAGGGGATTAGGAGCTTTTATGCTAACCAATTGTTTTAGTTGAGTTGTCAGTCCATCAGTAAGACCTTCTAAAATCAGTAGTGGATTAAGGCCTAACTGTCTGCCATAATTTAATTTTTGATGGAAATGATAAACTCATTTAGCATTTTTGAATCAAATTTCAATTGTGAAAAGTCAGAAAAATTAACAATATTGGGTTGAATAAACTGTCCGGTTAATACACAACATAACTCATCAAAATTATCAATATTTAAGCAATTATTTATATAATGAGTTAAAGCTGACCCTTTAAGAAATTTAGCAATATTTTTAATTTTCCACAAATCAGTTTTGTTATTTTCTTGACAAATTTTATTGATGTACCCCAACCCTAAATCCACTTTCATTCCATTTTTGGGAACAAAAGGGATTATGGAGGATTCTTGGTCTATTTGATCATTTTCTTCTTTATCAATTTTATTTTCTGAACGTTGAGAATTAGCTACATTTGTTTTATCTTAGTCAGCCATTTTTCCAGATCTTAACAACATTAAAGTATATTTCAAATAAAAAAACATTATAAATATATGCATAAAATTTAAAAAAATAGATTTGATAAAAGACTAAAAATTTAATATTTTAAATAATACTATAAAAATATAACTTGTAATAATTCTAAAATTCAAAAATGAAAATCAAAAGAAAAGAAAAACACAAACATAAATCTTGATTTTTACCGTTGAGTCGGGAAACACTAAACACTTTTTTGAATGAATTATCACTTTTTTAATTAATCACAAAAATGCAATTTTGAGCACTGGAACTGGCACTGAATACTACGGCAGGTGACTATTATTTTGGTGATAATAACAAGGATAATATAACAAGGAAATGATGTCGAGATCGGGATTATTCAGCACAGGTAAGGAACCAGAAATTTTTTTATGAGGACAAGGAGCCCCAACTCCTTGAAGATATAAGGCGCCCATGACGATATAGAACACAAACACAAGGGTATTAATTGCACAGCAGAGCAAGAACATCGGATGAGATCTCAGGTTGCCGCAGGAGTTGTGTTGAGCAGGCAGCAGGGAATTCAACGGGAACTGGACCGAACCCTGGACTACGGTTTACATGAAACGATATGGCCGGAGGCAGCCGAAGGAGACGGCGTTGAAAGTGCTTTGCCACGGAAACATCGCAGCTGTGCGAACCTGGGCCGAAGCAGTCATCTTTGGAGCACGGCGAGCGCAATGCAACGTTGGAGTCTCATCCTCAATAATTTGTGATGTAAATATGCGATATCTAATTTTTAGACAATCCCTCAGTTCAATTGCAATTATTTCTTGACAAACCCTAATTTCAAACTAAAAAATCGCATTTTTTCTTGAATAAAAGCTGAATTTCTTTATTCGCCATTTCGAGAAAACTGTGCACTTATTGATATATTGAAATGATATAAAATATGAATATGCAATTCTGCTTTATTCAATCAAGTTTAGTTGCAAAATTGTAAAACTTTCTTTTGTTGTAAATGCTGATGTTTCAAATATATCATGTTGAGCATTACGTGTAGAAATAGAGGAATTTAGAGACAGAATTTTTTTCAAAAAGAAGCCATACAGCATTAAAAATATTTTCCGGCATGAAAGACTTACCTTTGTGCATATAATTACAAAAATGAGCATTTTTGAATAGAAATATGCATTTTATTAAATAGATAAAGAATTGTAAACAATGGAATTTTTTTTAAAAAAAAATTACAGTCCAGAATAATCGATCTTTCAATCGATAGTCATTTTTATTTTTAAAATTGAATCTTTGGTTCATTTCTAGAATTCATAACTTAATCACGAATATGTTCAGATATTTCATAATACTTTGAAGGGATTCTTTGTTTTATAATACATTATTGAACTATACATTTCTTGTTTGAATGTTTTATTAAAAGAAATTTAGGTATAAAAATTCAATTGCAAATCTGCATCATCAGTATTTCCACAAGAATAAATGGGGATCTGAGAAATATGAAATCGGTTAAGGTAAGCAAAAGAAAGGAGCTAAACCATTAATAAAGTGCATCAAATTTGTCAAGAGCCAGCATTTAAGAATCAAGGCTTGAGATATTTACTTTAATTCATATTTTAGTTTCGGAGTCAAGCAGAAAAGGTCCCCATTGCCTTAAGAGTTTATATTTCAAACTTTTGTGAACTTGAATAGAAGGCGCTAATATCAAAGAGCTCATTAGTTCTGAGTTACACTTAATTGAATTTACTTTCATAATCAAATTTTATTTTTCTCATCGCGAACTAGTTATTTTTCTTGTATTAACAAACGGCGTGGTTGTCAGAAAAGTATAAAATTTATGAATAATAATTAAATTGTGGATGTACTACCAAATATGAATCCTATGATTCACTTTCAATTTACTTTGTAAAGTGAAAGCCTATCCGTAATTAACGAAATCTTCATTATAATATTCGCTTTCAGCAGTGTTCAAGTTTAGGTTAAGTAACTTGTTCAAATACTGGAAATAGAATAAATGGAATTAAATTCTTCAATAAAACTTTACCTAATTCTGACTAAAATAAAGAAAAATTGAAACAATTTACATTCAAGGCAAGAATGAAGTACACTTTTTGACTTTTTATAATCCAATTGATTCTGCATTAATCGTGTAGATTTATTCTAAATATTGATGTTAAAACAGTTCAAAAATATGATAAATTTGCAACTTACTTTAGAATCCATTATAATTATCAGATGAAAATAGCGCTCGCTCAGCTATTTTTCGATGTTGATAAATTCTTCTGGAGAAAAACTGAAGAGCGCAGCACGTAATGACTGAATAACGAGAGTACGTAAATTTTGTAATATTATATATTCAATATGAGGCAACGCCCATGCCTTCAAATAAGTTATTTAAAATGTTTCTGAAAAAGGTATTGTTTGGCAAACAAATGACAATAATTTGTTAATAAAGCGTGTTGCACTTTATATAATCAAAATGGGAAATGACATAAAAAACGAAAACATATAGTGTCAATATGCATTGTTATAACAAGGAACATATAACAAAAAATATTATTGAAGAATTGTAATTAGTAAAAGTTCATCTTAAATAAGTATTTAATCCAAAAATGAGCTTTAGGAAAATAATATATTTTTTTTTTTGACTTTCAGCTGCAGATATTTTAGAATGGAAAGAGAGAACTTAAATAAAGATATATTAGAAAATCCCTCTATTAAATGAGTATAATAAGTAATATGGCGATCTACAGCCATTTGAATAATAATAAACTTTTTCTTGGACACAAATCTACCTTCTTAATACAGAAGAAATGAAATATTTTGAAACAAATTTTAAAAGATTTTTATTCCAAAGATATTTAATTGAGAAAAAACTTTGAAGACAAATCATTTAGATCGCCAAAACACATACAGGCCCATTCCCTTTTAGCATTAGTAAAAATTTAGGATTTGCTTTAATTTCCTTCTTTTATAATTTATGAATCTTTAATTTTCGCAATTAGCTGGAGTAATTTAGATTTTTTTTTAGCGGTAACTAATCATCATTTTTAATCAAAAGAAAATTATCAATCCTAAAATGATAGAGCGCGTGCAGATGGTGTTAAAATTGTTTTTAAAGCTGTTATAGACAACGTTTGTAATCATTTTATTGTTTGAAGGCCAAATAAGTTTCCTTAACAAGGTAAAGTAATGTTTCTAGATTAAACAAATATACCTATTAAGATAAATTTATGTTTCATGACAAAAGAAGTATATTTAATAAAGTGTGGCTGCATAACATTCCTACCACTATTTGTATGAAACTCTTATTGTATAATACCTTGTTTATTACAACTATTCTTATATTAATCATGTTATATATACATGAATGTCGTTTGGAGCTGAGACTTGCTTGATTTGTTTGAATGACACACCCGTTATCTGCATTGATGACAAGGTTTCTTTGGTCGCTCTTGCTGTGTGCATCTTGTGCCTACTCTAACCTCGACTCTGTTCGTGCCTAAGACTAGACTCTAGGGCCAGCACCAAAATTTTGCTAATAACGAAAAACATAGTGATTTTCTAATTTTTAGGAAAAATGGAGTTTTTTCAGACCACGTGATTTCTCCGTCAGATTCCTGAGCATATTCGAAAATGATTCGAAATGTGTCTTTGGAATTCTGAAATGCAGGTGCCTTTGATTTTTAGGAGGATTTTATTGAACTAAACATAATGACAGATTATGACGCTCTTTTGTAAGGAAAGTTTATGACATCATTTATATGAAAAATATGATGCTGAAAAAAATTATGACTCAAGAAAAGAATACATTACAGATTTCTCACCCGTGTCCACCAAATCATTGGTTTATTTTTTATTATTTAATTAAATACCCAAATTAATTTGAAAGTAGCTCAATTTACTTACAAACGTATCCCAGAATATCAAATGCAGTACCATGTTATTTGTTCAGGGGGGTTTTCTAACAACAGACAAATATTTCTTTTTTATATTATAAATAAGCAGCTACTGAAAGTTTTTCTACTTATTTAGAGAAAAATATGATTTGATTAATGTACTGTTAGGTGTATTTCAGCGCCAGTATGCATTTTTAAGAAATATTTTTAAACACAGATAGTTGGGTATTTGGGTGCTTTTAAATTCATAGATATCTCAACGTAATTATGAACAAATGTGAATTCCTATGAGCTTGATCCTTTGATTTCATAAATGGAAAATCAAATTTGTATATTCTAATACTGCTATCTCCTCGATGAAAAATAAATTTGTATATTAAAATACATATATCTCAGTTGCATCATTCAAATGAATTTTGTTAAACTCCATTGAAATG
>JAPMOR010121554.1:133567-172017 GCA_026543865.1 Argiope aurantia | reverse complement strand
AAATATCACGTCACTAGTTTCTAAGTATTCATATTTAAGCATACATAAGACTATTTAGTATGTCTTAATTATACAAAATTTAAAAAAAAACATTAAGAAATTTGTATAAAGATTCTAATTTGGCTTAGTTTTTTTTCTTTATACTTAATATTTGATTACACATTAATATTTGATTACATTAATTTTGACAATGATTTAACAGCAAAATTTAATAATTATTTTAAAGAAATTTTCTTTCCATTTGTAGATGATACGTTGATTGAAATTAACTTCTCTGAGAATGATGTACTTTTACACTCATTGAGGCAGTTAAATCAACACATGTTAGACAGAGGTCAAGGTATTGCAGCTTTACGAGCATTGCTTTATTATTTTCATATGAAGAGTAAAATCTCAGATGTAAGTTGAATTTCTTGATTAATTTTTCTAATCATTGGGATAAAATAATTTATATAGCAAAAATTTAAGAAACATTATTTGAGATTGCATTATTTTATGCATACATAAATTATTATTTTGTTGGATATCTGTTGTAAAGGTTCTTGAATTTATATTACTTTCAATTCACTTCATCTCTTCTTCGTTGATGACAAATTTTATACTGTTTTATCTTGGGTGTTGTATAGAAAGATCTTCTCTAATATGCAAAAAATTCACTTAATAAACCATTTGTTGTTTTCGTTAGTTTGTAAATAATCATCTGACAAAGTATTAAATTTAGTCTGTTGGTACTGATTGCCACTAAGATTGACATTTTTTTTTTTTGAAATAATGCTTTGTATCAAATAAAGTTTAACCTTCTGCACACAGATTACTTTTGTGGATCCTTCAAGATAGATTGGTATATATTAAGACTATAAGCTAAATGAATAACTGATATATATGAAACAACTTTTTTAGTTTTAAAATTGCATTAAATACTTAAAGCCCAGAAAATAAGACCAAATCTTTCATAATTAAAAATAAGGCTTAAATCTAAGGCCATATAGTCTTATTTTTTTTTAAATGTTTGTGAGAAATGTGGCGAGAAATTTGTTTCTTCAAATATAGCAGATTTTATGCAATTAAGGTTCCAATATTAAGAAGAGCATAAATATTGCTACTAGTCATTTATATATTTTACTTAAGGCTTTATGAATCTTACTCCAAGTTATTTTACTACATCAGTTTTTAGTTTATTTCTGTTTTAGTCTGCATTTAAATCAAATTTTTCTGCATTTGTCATCCTAAACTAGCCTCAAGAATATGGCACCCTTATTTTGGTGAGTCATGCAAGAAACTAAAAGCTTGATAAGTTTTTAGTAGATTACTTTTCTGAAATTAATCTCGGTCCCAAAAATATTTTTATATTTCTTAATTTTTTAAAAAAAGATACTTTAAAATGTTAATTCTTTCAAAACAGCAGCATATTGTTCTAGAAGGTTAATTTTCTCAATGTCTCATGGTAGTCAGTTTGGTGAATGGAATACATTAGAGAGTATTTCAGGTATTTATGTATTACTTTAGAAGGATAAATTTTTCAATGTCTCATGATAGTTAGGTTGATGAATGGAATACGTCATAGTGCATTTTATGCATTTACATATGCAACCAGATTGAACTAACTCTTTCAAGGTCAAAGGAACTATTGGAGGAAGTGAGAGAAATCTGTAACACACAGTTAGAATATAGAATTTGTGGGCTTTCTATCTTTGTTGATATTTATTTGGCTTAATAATACATATCCGATAATGTGCTCTGTACGCCTGTGTACAAAAGGTTAAAGATATCTAAATTCTTTAATCAAATTTTATGTTTAAAATGTTAAAATGAAGATTTATTTGACTTTAATCTCATACATTTATCATTTTTTCAAAAAAAAAAAAAAGTGTTTTCAAAGCTTTTTTGAAATTTTTGAAAATTCTTTAAATTTTATTTTTCTTTATATTCAGAGCTTTGGAAAACTGCTGCTTGAGTTTATGAAAAATTGACAAAATATACATTCAGTGTCTTTTTGTTATAAGAAGGTAAAAATAGTTTGACTTGATTTACATCGAGATTTCCACTAATGGCAAAAGAATGTTGTTATGGAAATACTGTTAATTACCAATATGCAGCAATATTTTCTCTTTATAGTTTAGAGAGGGAGAGAAGTAAGCAAAATTACTGCACAACTGCCAAGGGTCTTCAACAGACCCACCAATTGGAGATAATACTGTTATGCTATTATTATTATTTTTTGTTTTTGTTTTTGTACTTAAGTGCAATACCGAAACTTTCTCTGAAGAATGTGGGAGGTAGTATTTGTATGACCCTTTCATGGACATTTCATGCTTGTTATAAAAAAGATTTTCTGATAGTTATCTTATAAACTAATAGAATGCTTGTATTTTCATTAAAATTAATTCATGCATTAAGGATGTTTGATTTAAATATCCGATTGTTCTCAATGTGTTATAATCTAATGTTTGACAGAACTTTTAATAAATCTTTGTAAATGATGCAAATAAATTTACATCTTCTAACGTTAGTTTCGGAATGGAAGAAAAAATAAGCCAGGTCGAATAGATAAGTGAAAGGTCATACCAGATACGAGGTTCATTCCTTAGCCAAAGGTACTTTGCAAGAATTTAATTGTTCTAAAAAAATCTTGATTTTAGATCAATTAATAAATTGGAGGTTTTTGATTTATTAAATTTTAAATTGCAAAAAAAAGTTATAAATAGTTATCACCTGCTTGTTATCAAAGACTTAAGCATAATGAAATAGTATCCACATGAGATATTGTTCTGTTTATTTGTTTTTCTTTTTTTAGTAGCACATGACAGATCTTTGAAAAAAAAATATATCACCGTCTAGAAGGGAGGCCTACTTAAAATTTTCAGTCAGAAAATTCCCCCCAAAATTTTGCATAACCAAGTAGATAGATAATGCAGTTGCCTTTGAATGAATAATCAAAAAGGTTGATTTGGAGTTATGTATTAAGAATGTTAAACAGAGTGTCTTCTACCCTGACTTTTAAATTATAAATTTGTTGCAAATTGTAACCAAGTTCCAACCTTATATGTTAAACTGTGGTCTTACTTGTCATTTATAAGAATTGCCCAATCACTTTTAACATTTTACTTGACTATTTTTTTTTCCATGGGAAGTATATAATATTTATTCAGTGAAATAAAATGTTTTTAATTAAAACATTACTATGATGTTCCTTGTACTGTAATTTTTATGCTCATCTTTTGGATGTATCATTAGAATTCTAAAGAAATAGTAGACACATGGTGAGATGGGAGTGATTGTTATTGCCTTATTAACATTTTATGAATATATTCTTTATTTATAATTTACTGTATATATAATTCCTGTTATACAATAGATTTATAATTAAAAGCCTACTTTTTTTACAGTCTGCTTCTAATATTAATAAAGTACATTCTGCTGTTTTCCAAGATTTGTGCTCCATTACATATACAATAGTTCTGAGAATTTTGAGCCAGCGACGAGTTGATTTGCATTATGCATATAGCTTGTTATCAATACTTCCTGAAGCCTCACAGTTTCTTTCATTAAAGGTGATTTGCAATTTGGATTCTTTTTAAAAATAATTTTACATTAAAATGAATGCTCTTATGTATTTTCTCTTAGAAACCTTATTAAATATGTAAATATATTAATTCCCTCTGCAATTAATATTTCATGGTTCATAACTGAAGACATTTTTTGAATTGTATATTATATTTTTCTCAACCAATACTGAATTGGGTAGTTTTATATTTAACTGTTTATTTATTGTTAATTGAATATCTTGTACTTTAATTTCTTGTGTTACTTTCCCTTTTGTCTAATTGGATTGCACCTTCTATTTGGGAAATGTTGTCTCATCCATTTAAGTGAGAGTCAATGAAATACTTGATTTATTTATGTATTACTGTAATTTGTTATGTCTACAATGAATAATTTAATTTTACGCTAAAGTTTTAAAAATTTAATAATGAAATGCATGAACCATAGTTGGGTCCAACATATTAAGAGAGTTAAGAATCCTTCTATTGAAAGTAAGTTAATGTCATGAATATTTACAATGTTGTTGCAACAGACTTTGTGGAGTTCATGTAGGATTCCTCTCTGTTGCTAATGTGCTATATTGCTAAATAGAGTGTATGATCTAGATTTTTTTTTAAAAATTCAAAATACGAGGCAGTTGTTATAATTGCATATTTACTAATTTAAAACAAAGAATCATTTAAAGAGTATTGCTTTCTAGTATAAACCTAAAGTTTGATATATTTTATTTTGATATGAAATTGTAAATTTTAAATCAGCATAAATAAAAAGCCAATTAAAGAGTATTGCCTTTTAGAATAAACTCAAAGTTTGATGTTTTTTTATGCAGTATTAAACTTAAGGTCCATTCTGGAAGACTTAATATTTTCAATTTAAAACTTTTTTTTAGTAACTATGTGATCACAGTTCTTTATCAATTTCAGATTCTGAATTAAATATGTAATTTCTAATATATTTTATTGCTGAATTTCTGTTGCTGTATTCTGAATACCACTGTTCAGCAAAGTAACATCTGGACTATACCAATTAAATAACCAAGAAAAGTTTTGTATTCTATTAATTCTATTTATTATCAATTTTTTTTATTCTATAACCTATTCTTCATTTTATTCTATAAAGGAAAGAAGATATTGAATAGCAAAAAAGGAGATACTGTCACTTCTGTTTTTGTTGTTTGGCTCAAAAAGAGAAAAGAGGATATCATAATTGCATGTCTTTTAAATAATCTTGCAAATAGTATTGAGTGCTGTTTTTTAAAATCCCCCCCCCCCCCCAAAAAAAAAAGCAATTTATTGTTTAAATCTTTGGGCAAAACTTAATTCTGATGTACACCTTTTTTTTCCCTTTAAATCCTTTATTCAGAAAGCTATTTTTAATTCTTCTGATTGTAGAATAATCATTATCGTCTGATCATTCTACAATTTACGAATTTTTTTAAATAATTCTTGAATGCAGTGGGTGAAAATAACATTTTTTTTTTTTTTTGCTAAAAATTCTATTTTTATCTCATTTCAATCAATCAAAAAATGTTAGAAATTATAGATATAGATTATAGTAGTAAATACGGAGCATGCAAATAATTTGTTTCAAATTTTAACGGATTAATTATTTTATAAAAGAATATAGTTTTAATAAAATAGTAGAAGGTAGAATGAGAAATAAAAATAAGGCAATGCTGAGGAAACCATTTTAATTCCTCTTCAATAATTTTACGAATTCAAAAAATTGATATGCTTACTTTTGATAAAGCTTTTAAATTCATATTTGACAATCTGTAAACGTTTTCTCCCCAAATAGCATTTTTAACATATTCAGATGTTTGATTTCTAAATTTTTTGATAAAGGCAAATAAATTAGATAATTATTTAGGAAACTTGTGGTTTTAATTCTTTAAGCTAATAAATTTTGACACTATTTTTGTGTTCTAAAGCATTTTAAAAATGTTCTTTTTTTCAGTCTTTGATCAAATGGTGTTCAAGTGATCTCAAACGACTTGCAAGTGTTAGTAGAATTGGTGTTGAGATAGCTAAATCTCTTCAGAAAAATGATGTTCTTTCTATGTATGAAAATATTTGTAAGAAAGCTTCTTTATTGTCTAGAAGCAATGTACGATCAATACCAATGGAAGTAAGTCAGTGCTTCATATATGTTAAGATAACAATTCAAAATTGTCAAATTAATAAAGCACATAATGTAATTTTCATTTATATTTTTAGATTGTTTTGCAGTCATCAAACCATGAATCTAATTGGCCTGTTGTGAAAGACTTGATCCTTACCCAGGGCGTAGATCTTCCAACTGTGTATGAATGCTGCTCTGCCTTTCAGCTACCAACTAATAATATTTTAACAGCTTATTTGAACTATCTTTTGATAGAATCTGAAAAGAAGTATCTCAACAATGATTTGTCAGATGAACAAGTGACTCAAATTTTAGAGCAAGCTGCAAATGTTATTAACTATATTAAAAATGAAGATTTACTTTATAATAATTTCAAAAGTCTGATGGAAAAGGTATTTTCTGAAATTTTTTTATTGTTGCAAGATTTTAAATTATCTTGAATCTCTTTCTCTCTTTTGCAAATCAATCAGATAATTAAGATATTACTTTGAATAACACAGTATCCTAGAATATGCTTAGAAACTTGGGGAAGTCTTTGAATAACTTTTAATGTAACAAACACTTTTTAATGATGGAAAATCTTATTTAAATATTTCTTTCTATAGTGGCTACAATATCAGATTTGGTTTTTGATTTTATTTCATTGTTATAAATTAATTTCAAGTTTTGAATTGTACTTGGAAGAGGAAATCTTTTTTAAATGAATTATTTTTTCTGGACTAAGAAGTTTAAATTTTGGATTCATTAAGGAAAAATTCAAACTTTTTTTTTCAAAAAGAAAAGGTTTTCCTGTATTGATTCTTAGCTGTGATAAGAAAGGAAACATCTTTTCCACATTTGTAGTGTTTTAATAATTTTTTTTATGAAAGAATATATATTTTATAAATAAGATATGTAGTTTAGCTAATGTTAATTAAATTTTTATATAGTTGATATCTTTTTTATTCTATTAGTTCTATAGTTTATATGAATTCATATGCTATTTGCATAAATAACTTTTTTTTGGAAAAAAAGATATAAAACATGATAAATTATGAAATTACTTTTCAATATTCTTTACTTTTAAAGTAAAATTTTTAAAATAAAAATTTAACATTATTTCAATACATATTTGATTATTATAATAAGAAAAATATTTAAAAAGTAAAAAATTAGAAATGGAATGGGTTTTGGGAAATTCTTTTTAACTTGATAGTTTTTCTTGGTGGTAGTAAAGTGTAACTGTATTGAAAGATTGTACCATTAAACTGATACTTTTCATGAATGTGTCATAAAAATTGAAATTATTGAAATATAATTTATTTTTTATTCCTTTCCTTTATATATTTGTTCAAAGTGATAATATCAAAATAAAACTAATACAGCTATAGAATTTTTTTTTAATATAACAATTTAAAGATCATGCATTTTATTTATAGTGTATCATTATTATATAGCGCAGAGATTGAGTGGATTTCAGATAATCATTAGAAGAACTATTTTTAGAGTTTGTTGATTTCTTTTATACTAATTTTCCTTATTTCTGACATCCTGTATTTTCCTTATTTCAGATTGCATTATTGAATAAATTGACCCAAAATATCCAATAAAAGGAACAAATGAAATCTAATGCTTTTATGGTGGATAAAGTTTAAAAACTAAGCACAAGCTGTCCAGAGATTATGCAAAAATTTGTTTGAATACTTAATATTCAAAATAAGTTTAATGAAATAAGTAAAATTATTTTGCTTGGGAAAGCATTTTAAGTGTTTTAACTAAATTTCTATGTTAAGATAAATGTTAGTTTTATATGTAAACCATGAAACCTGAGCTTTTTCAGCCATTATTTCTAAAAATCTGAGTCTTTTTCTAAGCTAATTATAGCAAATGGCAGCAAGTGTTAAATTATTTCACCTCTGTTTTATTATTATTGTAGTATCCTGTACTACATTAGTTTTTAATGTTGTTATTTTCCTAATAAATTCAGTGCTGCATACTCTACCTGAATAAATGATTACATAAGTGTGTAAAGGTTTGACTTATTTTGTAAAGAGATAAGTATATCATTAATTTGGTCCTTTTCTTCATTTTTGAACACAATGTATTAATTACTAAAATTGAAATATTATATAAATTTTTGATTATATATATATATATATATATATATATATATGTAACAGTTTACTGTTTTATTATTTAATCTGCAAATATTCAAGGGAGTCACTCTTCTCTCATTTGTTTTTTAAACATTAATTTTAGATCAGTCCATACAGTTATGAATTTCTTATTTTCATTGAGGAAGTTTTGCATTCTTTATCAGCAAGTATACAAACAATAAGTACTGGATCTTTTGAAAAGGTAAATTATATTTGATGTAATGCAAATAATTTTATTGTAATTTTTGTGAATGTGAGTTCCATTTTTTTCTATTATGTAATTTCCACAGAAATTAAAATATGAAATTTTGTTTCTTAATTATTCTTTTTGTTCATCTGATTTTCCTTTCTGTAATCATATTTATTAGAAGTAATAAATTTTTCTTTTCTACCCAGGTTTTTAATTTATATGCATTTCATTTGTATAAATCATTTCAGTATTTTATTCTTTTAATAATTTTTCACCGTAGCAGCAAAAATATTTTCACAAAAAAATGCTAAAAAAATATTGCAAATAAGAAGTTACTTTTGCTTGAATTTAAATTTGCCGTGACTATATAAATATTTCTTTTATATGATTGCATTTACAAGTTTTGGCAATATTTACAGCAATTGATAATTACATGATTTCCTTTTCCATTGTGAATAGAAAAGTATGATGTGACTGGGACCTTCTTTTTTCTATGAGATAATTTGAATTTTTAGCTATATGAAATGTTTTATTGAAAGAATGGAAAAAAAAAAGAATAAAGGAATGGATTAAACATGCAAATGAATCAATTAAGACAGTCAATATATTAAGATAATCAATTTAGAAGGAAAGAGCAATAATTCATTTCAAGTTTCTAGACTAGCTTATCTAGTTGTGTTTAGGAAGTGTTACTGCAAATATAAATATAACACTATGAGATAGTTTTATTTTTAATTTGTGTTTTGTTATGTTGCTGTGCTAATTTTTAAAATGAATATTAAATGTTTCAGAAAATACTCAGACATATTGGCATAATGGTTATTTACATAACTTTCAAGCATGCTGTTCATCTTAAGAAAAAGACTATGCTTACTATTTTTATTATACCTTTAAAATTTTTAAAATTTACTTTGCCTATTGAATATGTCTTCATAATGTATTTGTTAGATATAAAAGGAACACCTTTTCAGGTCCAACAAGTTTTATTTTGTGTTGATTTAGGTGGAAGTATCAAAAGGAAATATAAGATTTTAGTTTATCCCTAAAATTGTTTTTTCTTTATGATAATTGTGCTAAGACAACATATGAATTCTTTATTAATAAATCTAAATTTTTTATGTGTACCTTGAAATTCTTATTTTCTGCTTTTTTGGACTTCTTTGTTTTTAGTGTTGAATTTGTTTCCTAAATACTTATGAAATCAATAAAAAGAAACATTACAAGTCAAATACTTTTGTTTCTCAACTGATTAAGTTAAAGCATCAAAAGCAAATCATTTAAACTAAACTATAATTATTCTTTTTTAACCACAACTACTGTACTAGAGCTCTTAATGTCCTTATTTTAAATGTGTGAAACAACCTGAGAAGATTTGCTTGCATTGGTCAACAGAAACCCCTTGTGATGTATAATTGAAATTCCTTTTCTTCTTTTTTTTTTTTCCAATCATATATCAGTCTGACTTTAATATATAACTATTTCAGTAACAAAAATTAATGTTTTTAGTTATTTATTGATCAAATCATGATCTAGATTCATTTCATAAACTATTTTTTCATGCATTTGAATTATGTATTCAAACCAAACTGGATAAGACAAATTTTATTTTTCATAAATTTTGTATATAAAATTACTATATTGTGTGTTATATTTCATTATTTTTGTTGTATTTATCTTATGTGTCTACTAATTTTTTTGTTTTTTTTTTGCAGAATACCCGAATATTAAAGTTTTTAAAAGTTTACGAAAGAACATCCCCAGTTACTGACATGGAAATCAATAGATGGAGTGCATTATATCCCACAGTAAGGATCTAATGCTTTCTTTTTTATGATTTTCATTATTTTTTTTATGTCATTTTATTTTTTTAAAAATACCTCGAACATTGATAAAAATATATCAATTTTTAGAATCCTAAACTTCCTGAAATAGCTTCCAAACGTTTACCTTTCCATTTTTTCTGCCATGAAAATCCTTTCCCAATCATCAGTGAGTATTACTTTTTTGCCTGTCTTTTGAAAGTAAGTCATTTTATTGTATGCTTTAGTTTAGTTAGGTAGTTAGTTGAAATAGTGTTTGCTTTTAATTTCAATTAGATCTTTATGTGCAATATGATAGTCATCAACAAAATATTCAAGCACAATGTGGTAGATAATATAGATGTATTCCTATTCTGTGTATTATGCAATTCTCAATAGAGCCAATTCCTGTGACATTGTAAAGCCAATAAAAATATAATTTATCAAGTAATCGATCTCCTGTTTGTTTGTTCTCTTTTGTGGTACTAAAACTTCTCTTTCTTATTCATTATGTAAACTCTCCTGATAATAAACAGAATCTTTTTAATTTTCAGTATTATAGACATTTCTTCTATTATTTCATTAATAAAAGAAGTTTTTTCTTTTTTTTTCTTTCCAAAATAACTTTTGGGTTTCTATTATTTTGACTTAAAAAAAATGAAAATGTGTAGTATATACATTATTTATGCAATTGCTGAAAAACTTGTTTCTTATTTAATACAGGAACACTAACTTAAGATATCACTTTGTAAAAAGTAATGCTCAGATTTTATTTGAATTAAAACAGTTTTATGAAAAATATATTTAAAGTTCTTTTCTAATTTCTCTTATTAGGACAACATATCTACAAATCACAGAAAACTCCATAAAAACAAATTTTTTTTTCAAGTTAAAATTTTTTCTTTTCTTTTTCTTATGAATTTTGGCTTAGGTTTAGAATTATATTTTGACTTCTCTAACATAATATTCATTCATAAAAGAGGTCATTAAAAGATAAAAAAAAATTTGCAAGTTTTTTAAAAGTTTGTAAATTTATATCTAGCAAAATATGATGATTAAAGTAAATGTTTATATCTTAATCGCATTCTTTATGTCTAAAATGTATTTTAGATGTATATAAATTTGTTTAGCTTCTTCATTCGAATTCTTAAAGGAGAAATATTATCCAAAAGTCTGCATTTTTGAAACATATTTTTCCTTTAAAAATACTATAAGTTAGTATATTGTGGGATAGGTATTTTGAGTTTTTAGAGATATTGTAGAATATTATTGGGATTTAAATACCGTTCTTATTAAAAATAAATATGCTTTGCCAATTTTAGCACTATAAATGTAACTTCAAGCTTATAGAAATGTTACAGAAAACTTTCAAGATTTTGAAACAATAGCGTGTGATAAATATTGGAATGAACGCAAATATAATTTTTTTTAATGTGAATATATTAGGAAATGATGAATGTAATTTTTGTCAATTTCTTTTGGATGTTTTAGTTGACTGGAATTTAATTGACTTAATGTTTACTCCATAATTTCTTTTATTTCTCGGTTTTAATTAGCTTTGAAGGGGAAAAACTGGTGAAAATCTGATAGTTTTTCTTTCCCTGCTTTAAATTTTACAGGCATGCTGTAAAGTTTCTTTTCTTAGTTTATATAATGTTATCTTGTATTAAAGCTAATTAAATTTCTTAAGTGAAGTACATACCTTTTAAAATTACTTTGTCGTATCTTTTTTTCCATCTAAATTCTGCTGTTTAGTATTGTAAATTTTATTTATAACTGTATTTTTGGAATATTTGTATCATTTTGAATTTTGGATGTTATTTAATCCAACAATTTTTTTTTTTTTTTTGTAAAAAAATGTAGTTATATTTTAGTTATGAATTGAATATAAGCATTAAGTATTTTCAAAGAACTTGAATTAAAACATTAAAGAATAATATTAAAGAACTTCTGCTAAACATCAAATTATTTTTTAAAAAAACAGAACATTGGAATTATGTCATTTCTATTGTTATATATATCTTGAAATTCATTTATTAGATAACTTAATGTATTGGGTCAGTACACATTGAAAGAAGGTAGAAAGAGGCTAATAATATTTTATTGAGTTAAATTATTTGATTTCAAGTACTGTTGCTGCTCATCTACTATTATCAGCAAACTTAAATGTATTGATTTATTTCTTAATTTACTATAATTAATGTTAATTACTATTACTTTAGTTATTATTACTGAATATGAATAATAGTTTATTATTATAAAAAAAGTTTACCCATTTTTTTTCATTATGTTTGGGCTGAAATGTTTGTATGTTGTTTGTTCATTTTATAATTTGTATACTGAAGAACCAGAATATCTGATACACTTACATAATATCATGTAAAATCCCCACAAGCATACAGAAATGACAGAAAATGATATGGGCTTGACTAATATCTTAATATAATCACATCATGAATTCCACAGGGCAGTCTAAAACTCCATAGGAGTTCTATGAGTTGGAAATCTCTTCTGAACAGTGTTATGTCATGGCATGCAAGAGCGCCACCTATAACAATTGTGATCTTGTACATTCAAATGCTGTAACCCGATGAGAGCGGTTGCACAAAATAAAACCTGAATAGCTATAACGTCATCCATATTTTCTTCTATTACATCCATTTTTAATCGACGATAACAAACAGCACATTGTAATGCATCACCAATATGTTCAGTAATGTTCATGCCTGAGAATTTGTGACCAGTACAAGTTCTAAAATCAAAAGAGTGTTTCTTGAGCCACTCAAAGCAATTTTTGATGTTTAGGGTGTTACATTGTCTTGCTGGAATTTTCAAAAATTTGTTAGAATGCACAATGGATATGAATGATTTAGATTAGCAGACAGGATGTATATGAACCTATCCTTTGCCAGATTCACTTCTTGACATATCAAGGGCTTCTTATCACATTAACTAACTGCAACACCTCAGCCCATATCATCCCAGAAGCTCCACCAGATTGAACAGTCTTCTGATTACATGTAAAATCCTTAGATTCATGAGGTTGTCTCCATACTCATATACATCAATCTGCTGACCATATTATGTTATTCTGATGGATTGTTTGGTTCTTTTATTTGTATATGCACACCTGTACCAGTTTTCTGACTCTTCAGTGTATTTTTAACAAAAGAGCCTGCTTGTTAAGAATTTTTTTATTTCAACAGATCCAGAATTATCTGCTAATACATTGGACATATGGTTAAAAATTGCTCATGTTTTAAAAGTATGTTTTTTTCTTTTAGAAATTTTAAATTATACTTAGTATTTTTATTAATATTATGCAATAAGTTTTTAAAAACCTTTTTCAATTTTTCAAAGTTTTTTTCCCCTGACATATTTTGCAACTTTTCATTTTGATTTTTCTGTCTTGTTCAATTTTTCGACAATGTTTGTTTTCCCCATTATTATGGTTGTATAATGTTAAGTAATATGCATTTAATTATTTCTGAATTTTTACATTAATTCTTATAGACATCTTTGCAATTCTTGTTACTTGTTATTGAGAAATATGAAGACTGCTAGAATTTCACTGTCTTTATCTATTTGATTCATAATCAAAAACTATATATTTATGCTATTAAAAATAATGCACATATATATGGATTCAATAATTTTTAATATAAATGAATTAGCTAATTTGAATGTTTTTAATTTGAATTCATCTTTAATTTGAGAATTTCTTGTGCTAGTGAGTATCTCTCATTTATGTGAACTAACTATTATCTCAAATTTAATTTGGTTGTTTTGAAGTCAACACTGAAGATTGGTTTTATTTCTGAAATATTTTTGTTATTTAAATAATCCTTACTTTCTGTTCTCAGTTATTATGCATGAATTTTTTCATGGAAATTTTTTTAACATTTTAATTTTTTTAAGGACCTTGGTATTGTGTAATATATTCAATAGTAATCATAACAAAGTAATTAGAAATTGTCACATTTTTAAAATTATATGGGAATATTTATTTTAAAGTTTTACTGTGCATTTATTGTATTTAAGATCAAAATTTTGAAATTATTTACATTTTTTAAAAAATTACTTACTGTTTATTTATTGGAACTGTTAAATTTTTAAAAAAATTATTGTCACTTTTAGTTTAAAAAATGTTTTCTTTTGTTGTATTCATTTTTAGACCTAGCCTTTCTTAATTTGAATTTTTTGATAGTCAAATTTTTATTTATTATGTTTGAATTATCTGCCTCCTATTATGCCCTTTTTTATATTCTGAATATTGTATTTTTTAAAATTTAGATTCCAGCAGATCACTTGATAATTATTGCTGTTAAGAATACAGTTTTGAAGTATTTAAAACAAGAATTTTCCACACATATCATCTTGAATCCTGACATGAAATTTGTGGATAAGATTGATAAAATGATATCAGAGGTCAAGGAACTGGAATCATCTGTTGCATGTATAAGTTGGGTAGCAAACCAAATGCCTGCAGGTAATTCACCTTTTAAAATTTTTTTCTAATAGATTATCTTGAAGTATAATGTTGGATATTATTTTGCATTTGCATGTTTAAATGATGCATGTGTTTCATTTTTTACTCTTTTGTGACATGAACATTACAACAATGTCACTTAGTGCATAAAAGTTGAATTTTGGTTATCTATTGCATAAAAACATTTTTAAAAACGAAATTTTGAACTTCATTACGAAAGTCCTACCATATCAGCTCTCTTCCAGGAGATTACTAATTACTATAAAAATTGAACAATTTTGGAATGACAAGAAAGAAGTGATGGCTTTTTTTTGTTAAAAAACATGTAATAGTGACCGTCGCTACTCATGAAATGTAGTGTTCATTCTTCTTGTATTGTACATATGAACTGACTTACAAATTGTACACAGATGGGAAAATCAGACTGGTCTTTGTATCATGAGCTCAGATTGCTCTAATGTAATAACTATTTCCAAGCACATAATTCGAATATTAGTTTTTAAATGTAATGGTGATCAAATCCATGGTTTTCTCTTTAAATTCAGATTTGTATGGATACCATTATTAGTCATTGTTTGATCATTTAAGGAATTAATAAACATTATGTAAATTTTATGAGCAATTCAAATGACTATTATTAGAATTTTTCCAGTATTTCATACTTTTCTTTTAAAATTGTGCAATAATTTGCTAATATACATGAGCTTGGTTCTTTATATTACACTTCTGTTTTGAATTTTTCTCATTTTAGCATACAATGCAAATGTAAAATTCAGAAATAAAAATAAACATTAAATACTGAAGAGAAAAAGGCATATTGCTTTTTCTGCTCGCTCCCAATGAATTGAAAACAGTATCGGAAACTGATCAAAGCTCTCATGAATATGAGGAATTTGTAGATAATAATACAGAATATTCACTTTCCTTGAAAACTCTGTGAATTTTATTTTGCTGAATTCAAAGGCTTGTGAAAATGCTCTTTTTTTTAGATACTTGAAAAATATGAGAAATGTACATCCATTATATTTGGGAGAAAAGTAAAAAATAATTTGTGACTTGTTTTTTGATTGAGAATTCTGCTAACAGAAAAAGGATGGTGATATGCAAATGCTCTATTATCTATAATCTATTATCTGTTCTCTAAATGTAGTTTGGAAAAGGAGGGGAGGGAACAAGCAGGATTGTCACCACGATGATTAGTAAGGAATCTTTTGCAAATCCATTAGCAATTACACAATTGATTGTATCTTTAAATTACTAGATGAGAAACTGAGAGTTTTTGAAGTGTGCAGAGTTGTTATTCCTATAACTTTTGTAAAGTATTTCAAATTTGTAACCAATCTGCAGAATTGGTGAAATGTTACTCTATAGGCCAACAAAAATTCTCTTATTTTATTTCATTTAACATTACCCCATATATTAAGACCATTTTTAATACTTTAATTATATTTAAAATTATGGATACTCTTAACATTCTTGAAATTGTAAAAAGTAATTGAAATTGTGGTGATTTCTCATATATTCAAAAAGTAAATAAAAAAATGATTTTCTTCAAATAAAAATATTGATGTTGAAAATCTTAAATATGAGAGATATCTTTTGAAAAAAATTGGTTTATATGATTTAAAAAAATACGATGTGTGGATTTTCAAATTGCTAATGAATTTATATTATACGCAAAAAATGCTTGCTCTAAGGATATCAAAAGCAAGTACAAGCGATTATTGTAATCTCAAAGTGATGAAAATATACTTCAAGTAAAGGAAATACTCTGCAGTTTCAATTAAAAGGATTTAAAATAAAAAAGCATGAAAATTTTAGAGATAGTTTCTACATATTATGTTGACAAACTAGTTAAAAAGACAAATAAAATTTTTCAATATATAGCAGAATTGAACAGTTTTAAAAATTAAAGCTTTAACAGAGTGATTTAAAATCTGAATTTAACCAATTTTAATTGTATTATTTCCAATTCATTTGTTTAAATAAAATGATTTGTTAAGAGATTTGTATTTCTCTCTTTCTGTTGCAATTTTCCCTCATTCTGTCAATCATTGGTAAAAAGCCAAATTGAGACTACGGAATCAACATTTTGTGTGTGTGTGTGTGTGATAGTAAACAAGAAAATAATGGTTCATTTAAACATTGATATTGAGATTATTAAATTGAAATTTTTCATTTTAATGCCTAAATATTTAATTTTATAGCCGTTGAATTTTCTAATAATGGTCCTTGAAAAGTTCTTGATTTTTTTTCCCTTCAGGAACAGTAAACACCTGTAACATTTGGAATTTGATAATAATTATGTCAATGAACTGTTGAGAAGCTGAATTTAAGAATCTTTAAAATATGCACCACTGTAAAATCTAGATTCTCTAGAAAAGCAAATGACAATAACCAACTTGGCAGTAGTTTTCAATCAATCAAAAAATATTATTTTGGAGACATTAGATCTAAAAAGCAAATATTCTATCTACAAGGTATTAAAATGTATTAATTTACTATGAAGAAATTTTGCATGAGGATGTGATTTTATTAAGTGCATTGGCTGGGTTTTAGGAAGACTTTGACATTAAAATAACTCTATTTTAAGTGATACTTATGTTTTAATATTTAGATAGATGTGTTTGAAAACCACATTCTTTATTGTATATTTTCTATGCAGATAGTTTTTTTTTTCCTTACTCTTACTTTCAATTAATAATATGAATTTCGTACATATTTTATATGTAAAGTAAAAAAGACCCTGACTAACTTTTTTTTATTCCCAGATGTTATATAACTTTACAGAATTATAATTACAATTCTCTTTAAGATTATGTTAGTAATTCTACATTTATATTACTTTGAGAAATAACTTTTATAGTGTTTTCAGTTTTAGATTATTAAAATACTAAAATTTTAATAGGTGGTAACAAAGTTGCATTTGCATCTCTGGCTGTTGATTATGCTCAGCAATGGTTTGAACAATCTGCTGATCCTGTTATAGAAGTCTATAATAAATTGGTATCATTTAAACAACAATCTGCCATTGAAAGAGCTGTACACAAAAATAATTTAGCTTCAGACAAATTTCTGTCTCTGAAGCAGTCTCCTTCTCAACTTATTGATCATTTGATTGAAGAATTTTCATTAGATATTGACCAGTGTGTAAAAGGTAAGTTTTATTATTTATATTGGGGATTTTTAAAAACTTCTTAAATTTCTTTTAAGTACAGTTATATAATATAAAATTCATGGTTGTTGTGTTTACATGTTATAAGTCATACTTGTAAAGTCAGCATACTCACTGAAATTGTATATATTTTTTAGCTATGCAGTCGCAAAATATTTATCTAGAATTTTGGCATAAATAAATTTTGGGGATCATCTAAGTTGAGATTAGTTTCTTGACTTCATAATTTCCTAAACTGTGAACTGAAACACTAATTAGAAATGTTACCAGAGAAATTTGTGTTCCTTAAATGTTTGGTATGTTCAGTAACAATCAAATATAATGAAATTAGTTTCTTTATAATTTAATAAATATAGAACAATGTTCCTATTAATTTCAGTTAATTTTTTTCAGTAAAACAAATGAAATGAAGAAAATAGTTTTAGTTAATAGCCACTAGTCAGATTTTGAAGTCAAAATGTTGGTTAAAAAATTATTTTTGAGGCAATGCAAAGAACTTGCAAAAAGTCTTTTTTTATATATATATATATTTAATATTCTTTTAATATATGTCTATAAAGAATTTCTAAAATTGATTTTTTAAAACAAATTTTTGATAATCTCTCTTCTCAATCTTCACAACTTATATGTTTGTATATAAATAAAATTTCAAATATAATTCAGAAGTATTCAGTTAATTTATGGTAATTTTTAACATTATTTAAATGAAAGACTTATTTATTCGAATATTAACATGGAACATTGATTTTTCTATTTCCTAGGCAATATCTTATAGGAAAAATGCAAGGTCAGCACCTCCTTTAAAATTATATTTGAAAGAAAGGCGTTTTAGGGGGCTGGAAAGCAATGTTTTGTATTTAGATACCAATATTTGTTTAATAATTAGTCACTTTTGGTGGCTGCTTGGTTCGCTGAGAAGCAGTTGCTAAAAATTTCATTTAAATATTTTTTCTGACTTGGTCTTAATACCTTTCGCAGCGAAATATTTTTAAACTTTATATGTTAATACATTTAATTCATGTAATTTTAAAAGCATTTTACAACATATGTTCATTGTGCTATGCATTTCTCTAATTTTTGCTTTATGTCTTTAAACTATGATATGTAATAAAAAAGTTGAGTATTTAAAAATGTATGCCGTTTAAAAATTTTTTCCAACATTTTAAACTTAATTTTAAATATAAAGAAATTTCCAAAATCTAATACAAACATATCTTAAAATGAAAACTACTCAACATGGAAAGAAAAAGCCGGGGGGGGGGGGGCAAATCTTCATATCTTGATCACAGTAGTAGAAAAATAAGCCAGTGTGAAAAATTAGAAAAAATGATTTTTAAAAAAATGAAAATATTTTGAGTTTTACTTCAACAATTACTTTGTGACATTAAATTACTTTGTGGCATTAAATTATTTTGAGACATTAAAAAAATTCATTAAAAATTATATAGCAAAAATTGTCTTTGGAAAAATAATTTTTTGAATTTTGGGATGATGTAAAAATCTCTTTGTACTGTAATATTTTATGAAGTTATTGTGAAGAAATGCCAAAATACACTTAATATTTAATTAAATTTTTTTTAAACAAATCACTCTAAGAGGTAAATTTCTTTCCTCTAAAGTATATCTATACAAATTTTGTAGCTCTAGGTCAAACAGTTTGGTAGCTCTAGACCTGTTGAACACCATAACTCAGACATAGAAGCATTTGTCTGTATTATTAGTAAATATTATTAACTGACTCAATGTATTGAAATTATACAAAATCATTTTTACAAATAAAGTGCCTTCTTTGAGTTATAGGTTGGTTTCATTTATATAACATCACTATTGAAATGTTATAAAAGAGAAAAATGTTATGTAATTGACATTACTTATTACTTGAGTTCCAGAAAAATAGTGATGCAACAAAAATTATTTATGATGTTTATCCAGTTACATAAGGTATCTGTGCTTATTAAAAGTGGTTTGCTGGTTCATTGTGGGTAGTTTTTATTTTTCTGATCCACCTCATTCAGGAATGCCGATATTTTGGTAATTTTTTTTTGAGTTGAAGCAAATCCTTGCCTCAAGAATTATGTGACAAGCTCAACATTTTGGTCAATCGTTTGTGAATGTTTTCAGCAGATTGGTAAACTTATCAAAAAAGATGTCCAGGTTTCATATATTCTTTGAAGGATAAACAATGCTAATTGCTTTTTCACCTGTAATTTGTTATTGTAATAATATAACTTTGAATCATTTCTGGATCATGTAAGGAGTGATGATATAAAAGCAGTTCATTATTGTTGTCCCCAACAAATCAGTGACACACTTGTAATTAAGCTCCATTGCATATCTGAAAAACAAGCCTAATCTGTAGAAAGAAAATATTTTTTACTGTGCGAGAATTTTCAGAGTATAAACCATTTTGGATTGTTAGGTTTGTTGGATTGTAGAAATCAAGCTGTGATTAAAAAGTAAGCATCCTTGTTAATAAGAAGAGTATTTTTCTACAACATGGTTACATTCTGCAAGAAAACCCTATTTAAAATCAAGGGATTGCAATGGGAGGCATTGCCTTTCTCATTCTATCTGGCTGAAATCACAGTTTCTAGATTATCATTCATTCTGGTCATTGCAGTGATTCTTGATGAAAATTTTAAAAGTAGGAATTGAAAACAATGCTAGTTATATTTGTTATACAGGTTTGAAATTAAAAATTTATCTACAAGGTGATAAAGATAATCACAGTTACTATCAAATATTAATGTTTGATGTATTAAAATACATTAGTTTCTGATTCTCCTATTATGAATAATTGAAAATTATTTGGACAACTTGGCTATAATGCATTAACATTATAAGAAAATGTGCTTGAGAATTATGTTGATTTTTTTTATGCTGTGGCTTTCTGAATAGAGATACATGATTAGGATTTTAGAGTATACTTTTAATTTATAAGTTTTTGGCATATTTAAGATCATTATTACTAGTGATTTCTGTAAATTCATAATAAGAATTATATTTGGAACCAGTTTCATCAGTATTGGTCATCAAGACTAATTAAAGTTATTGCCTTGAAATAACAGTTCATTGAAATTGGCCAATTAACTTTATTAAATTCTTATTTATCCTCACTAATTTATATTGCTATTTTTATTTATTTATTTTTTCTTTTGCATGTGGGCAATATTGAAGCTTTAAAAAAATTGTGGGATGAAACTGTTTAAGATGCCCCATTAAGATTATTACTATTAATTTCATAATTATTTTTTTCCCTTGTGATTCTTTTAGACTTATCCAATATTGTCAAATATAGGATACAATAAAGAATAAGGTGTTTACTATTTATTATTCAAGTAAGGCCATTTTAACTCTAAGCCTTAATCCAAAGATTATAAAATCTCTGAAAAAATCTTTAGTTATCGTGGAAAAAAAAAGTGTTACATAGTTATTTTTTAATTTCTTATTAATCATGATTAACTAAGATTCTTTCCCCTTCAATTTCAGGATAAAAAAAGGGGGAGGACTCATAAAAATATATTACATAGGTTTTTTTTAAAAAAATTTCTATTAATCATAATTAATTGCGATTTTTTCAATTTCAGGAACAAAAAATAAGTTTTATCATATCTGAAAAGAGGACTATGTAATAATTTTTTGAAGTTCTTTAGATATATAGAGATCTTGTATATAGTTTTCTTGTATAGATTTAAGAATAACTAACTCACTGTGAAAATTTTATGATCTTAATATATTTTTTTTAATGTGACTAATCTTATTTTGCATTGAATAACTATCTATTTGTGTAATGTTAAGTTAATATTAAAGGAGAAATGGCAATCTCTGTTGATTAGAAGTGACCTTAGAGCATTTAAGTAATATTTGAAATAAAAGTCTGACTTTAGTTCCAATATATGGAGACATTTTGAAGAACTTTCAAGAGGAACGACTTAAATTTATGTGTTTTTGTAATTTTTCACTATAAAGCTGAATAAATGTTTACAGAAATATTTTCTATGCAAAAAGAAAATTTTTGAAATTATTATTTTGTATCTAAACATGGCCATTCCATTAATTCTCTAATATTTCTGCTTGATGAGTTAATTTGGTGAATTTTTCTGCCTTTTCAATACAAATTTTATAACAAATCAGATTATTCCATGATAGCCAAGTAGCAATTATTTTGATATAGCAGTTTTGAAAATTTTGACAACATAAGATTAATCCATGTTTGACTAGTAAGCCATTTGGAATCTGTTATCTTATGTGTTCTATGTAATGATTTTTTTTTCAAGGATATGCAAAAATAAATGAGTATATTACATTTAAGCTAAACATGAACAAAAGATTCAGTTGAGCTGTTCCAAGTGTTATATTTTAATGTAAAATAAAAAATTATCGAGTTTTTTAAAAAAATGTGGTTTAAATTCAATTTTATATAAATATAAATCATAATTTTAATTTGCTTTATTTATTTATGTTTTAAACTTGCATTTGTTTTTATTTCAGCATGTAAAGCTGTAATCGAAATTGGTGACATTATTGAAATTGACTTGATTAATAAAGTGTTTTTGAAATTTATATTTAAATGGTCAAATGTTATTAAAAGTAGTACAGCTTCATGTAATCTTGATGAGGTAAGTTGTTTTAAAAATGATTTTAAAGAAAATGGAATATATATATATATATATATATTAATGCTTGGTATTTTGCTTTTTGTGGTGTTTATTTTAGATTCTGTATATATAGTATGATTTTTGATATTTCACAGGCTTTAAAAAACTATGAATCTGAGAATATTTATTAAATATTCAAATATTGTAACATTTTGGGAATGGTGAAGCTAAAATATGTTTATAAAGTTTTTATGTTGGATTGAAAATTCAATTTTTGCATAAAAAAGTTTACATTATATGAATATTTTTAAAATTTTTAGTCTTTTTCACCTTTATCTCTTGAGAATCAAGAACTGGAAGAGGATGATACTGATGATAGCAATCTTTTTAGGTATGCATGAAGTCATAAATGAAATATATTTTTTTTAACTTATTAATTTATAATCTATAACATTTTTTCTTTCTGTTTTAGAATCATCAATTTGTTTTTAAGTCTGCCACAGTCACTTTTTGAAAATTTGTTAGAAGTCCTGCGAAATGTAAGTAAATGAATACAAATATTTTTCTTAAAATTGTGCTTGCAACATGTTTTATTCACTTTAAAATCTATTCCATATAAAACAAGTTTTAAAAATTTTTCTAAATAATACATCTTTTTTGATTGAAAAAAAAATATTCAAACCTTTTTTCTTTATATTAGAAAATTTTGAAATATCTCTGAAAGTAAAAATAAAATTTAAAATTGGAGTGTTAATTGAAAATTGGAAATGAATAATGTAGTAAATGACAAAATTTTTTTCTTGTGTGAAAATGCAATAAATATCATCATTTTCCAGGTTGAAAATCTTGGAAGTCTTTAAGAAACTCGAACAAATTGACAACCATGGTGTAGCTAAAGTGGAGCAGGCTGGGGACATGTCCTGGGGCAAATGCTAGTGTGCTCAAAATAAAAGAATCATTTTGTTGCATTTAAAAGAAAATTAATTTTTTACTAAGCTCTTATTCTAAAGAATTGTAAAAATTAAAATAGTTTCAGTAAAATGAGAGAAAATTAAAGGTTTTCTAAGACAACTGGCTTACCTTATTAGAAATATGTACTTCCCTAACTTATAGTTATTTTATATGTTTAACAGAGTTAATTATAACAAAACTTGTATTAGATAACTTTGTTGTTTTGCTTGGAAAAAGGAGTAGAGGTTTTAAACTTTTCAAAATTTATGTGGAAAAAAAAAAGGCTTTGATTTGTATTCTTTTTTTAGATGCCCTTTTATCTAGGTATGCTACTAGTTGCCAGTGACATAAGTTCCATAATACAAGGGGAAGAAATATTACTGAAATTTAAAATGTAGTAATTATCAACTTAAGACTTCATAGTCATCTTTATTTTAAAGCCTATTATTTATATTAATATTTCTCTTATGCAGCTCCCAGAAAATGGGTTATTTAGTAAAATATTTGGCAACTTTTATAAGTTTGGTTACATAAATTCTCTTTCCAAAGGTAAAGGTTAAAGTGAGATTTGAATAAATCTTCTTTTCAAGAGTTAAACGTGCATTTTAAATCAGATTCTTAAATATTATTGTAACAGTGAAGAAAAAAGAAGTTCAACATATACAAATGAATTAATCAAAATTTTTTTTGAAAAACACACGGGGAGGAGAAGTAATTATGTTTATGACAAGATATTTTTAAAAATTAATATAATTCATATAAGATGGCTTAGTATATCATTTACTTCTGAACCTGTGACTAAAATTTTTAAAGTAAAAAATATGTTAAAGAATTCTTAAAGATAACAATGATTTGGTTATTTGCATAGAAACAAAGGTTTAGTTCAGTTGCTGCTTATTCTTAATTATGTTTTCTTTCTTTAGAATTTTAAAGTGATGCCATTGGTACAGCGTTCAAGATTGTTGTTTTGCTTTGTGTCGATTTTTGGCATAACAGATGTAGCAAAAGTTCTTGAATGGGATGCCAAAGTTTTAGATGAAAACCTCATCCCTCTACTGTGTAGCGTTGAACTTGAAAATCTGAATCTCCCATGTTACCTTCAAATATTTAATAAATGTAACAAAACTGAACTTGTGCAAAGAATATTGTCTACTAACTTCCACAATCCAAAAGTAAGTTTTTTTATATTTTTAATTGCATTTAAAAAAAATTATTATGCCTAATAATATGGTGCTTTTGCATTTTTACTTAGTTACACATCTTTAATTTAAAACATAAAGGTGGGAAACCCTTGTATTTACCATACTATTAAATATATACTTAATAATACTTTTAAGATTTATAATGAGAATTTCTGCTGATTGTTAAAAAAAATATTATTTTCATAATAAATAAATAATAATAAAAATGGGGCATAAATATAATAAAAGGATTAAATTTATATAAATCTTGATTGATTTTAAGTGCATTGAATATTTATTTTTTTATTTTATTTAAAATACTTCAATTATCACCCATCATTTGGAACTCCCGATTTCTCACCATATTTTGTTTTCATTTTTTTTTAGGGCAAAAATTATTATAATTCTGTTTTGTCGAGCATAGGAAGCAAATATAAATGGTTTAAGAAATATTTACCTGTGGTATTATATACAGTTTTTGGCTCAGATCAAGCACTCTTGTCAGGAAAAGCACTGCCACATAGGGATTCAATAAAAATTAATCTTTTTTATTTGAGGATTATTTTGGTAACATTGTTTCTTTTACAGTATTTAGGATTCCCATCATAATTATTCATGGTCAGTGAAATTTGTTTAAAGTGGATTTGTTCATCGGAAAATTCAAGTGATGAGTCACAACTTTTTAAAATCTCACATCATGTATATCCTTATTTGAAAATGTTTTTTTCTGCTCCTGCTCTTTGTCTTTTAAAACTTGCAATTTTTATAAATTATTTATAAAAGTTTATACAATAAAAAAAGGAAAACCTGGTATGATAAAACTAAAATTTGATTTATGTTTTATTGGTTCTGTTACTTTTTGTTTGTGCTCTTATCATCATGCTAAATTTTAATTTTTGTAAAACTGTAATATGCATATTATGGTTTTTCTTCTATATTAAATTTTGTTAATTTTGCCCTGATTTAATGAATTTAAATATTTTTTCAATCAGCTGGTTTTAGACAAAATATTGTTTTAAATACCAATTAACTTAAGAAATTAAGAAATGATCCTAAAATTTGTGAAAATCAAGCCACCACACCAAAATTAAAGTTTCTCTTTGTCCAAGTAATAAAATATTTTAATTTAAATAATATTAAATGTCCAGATGTTAGCTCATTGAAATGAAAGAATGCAAATGAACCACTACAATTGGTACTGAATAAGTGACCTCTATATTATGGGAAACATCATTTTTTTATCTCATTATAACCAATTGTTTCCCAATAGGCAATTGTCAGAATCATTATCCAGCTAGTTCAGCTCATGGCTCTTATTTTTCAGCACATTTAGGTCCTATTTATTTTTCTTAGAGATAGCTTTAGCCTTTCTCGTACCCTTCATGGAATTTACATAGTTGATACAGAAATTAAGTGAAAATTGCGGAGTTATGGATATATAATAATAATAAAATACAAAAAAAAACCTTTAAAAATGTTATCTCCCCAAATTCTCACACGCAGCAATGTTGGTAGTGAACGAATTTTTAGTGTGGTTAGAAAAAAATAAATGGAATCCTGTTCTAGCATGAATACAAAAATACTAAAATTGCTTTTCATAACAAAAATGAATATGATGTTAATTTTATGTTATGATGTTAAATTGAGAAGTAATGCCTTAAGAAAGGCAGCAGTGCTTGCTATTTAATGAAACACAATTGTGAATGTCTAACAAATAGTGTTAATTTATTTGATTAACAAAATTGGGTTGTGAGATCTTTTAGAAAAAAATTATTTCACTTATATATTTAGTCAATAATAAATGTCTGTTGAATAATTTTGTATAATATTATATTCAACTAGCTAAACTTCTTTGGAAATATCTATTCTTCAATAATTGTTGATATAATGTAATATACTATTATAAATAACATAATAGTAAGAAGTGCTACTGGTAATTGGGTAATTAATGTTGGAGGGTATGCTTTCTGTATTCAAAGTATATTTTCTTCGTTACTGTAAGTTGGTTCATACCTTCTCCTATAGCTAGACATTTAATAAAATACTGCACATATTTGTAAAATAATAAAAACTTGGATTTTTCTTGAAAATTTGAAAGTTTTACTCTAATGTGCAAATTTAAAATGTATCTTTTGGTTCTTAAATATAATTTTTTTGTCATAAAACAATTAAAATGATGTGTTTATTTGTTAATTAAAAAACAAAACAAAATTGTTATCTACATCATTTTTGAGTAAAAGTATTTTGTAGTTTTTTCCCCAAAAGTTAGGCTTTTTGAGCTAATTGATGATAAGTATATATATGTTTTGAGCTATTCTATGTTAAAAGCTTTATTCAATGTATAAAGCTTTTTTTACAAAATATATTTCCTTGATAACCACGCAAAGATGCAGTTTTTGTGCCCTATTGGAACTCAGTATTCAAAAAATCGCTTTTTAATTCTATTATTAATGAATGAATGACGAATTTCAAAAATACTGCTGAAGTTATCTCCTTCAAGAATTAGGAGATATAACCTTTTAATAATAATTTTCTTCCTTATGTAAATCAAGAACTAAAATTAATTAAATAAAAATATTTTGTGTTTCCAGGCTATTTTTTTCTGTATAAAACTGTGTTTTGAGTATAATATTTGGGATGCTACTATTTGGGAAGTGATTCTACGAAGGATGACTGTAAAGGATAAGGTGTGTAAAAGTAAATGTTTTTTATTTTGCATTGTAAAATTTTCCGTTGGTATACTGCATATACTTATAATTGGAAAATTCTTTTTTCCCGCTAGGATTTTCCCTTGCAAGATATTCTTCAATCTGTTCAAAGCAATCTTATTCACATGTGGCATAGTGAGATTTTTAAGGATGCTTGGAAGTGTGTACTATCAAGAATTTTAAGAAGTAATGTTCTTTTGATTTATTACTACATTTTCGACTAAATTTTCTAAACTGCATTTCGGCAATAAAAGAAATTCAACTTTTGACTTTTTGGGCTTTTTTGGTTCAACTCTTTTATTTGAGCTATATAATTTAATACTGTCTCTATAATTTATGTGATATTTCAGATTTGGTGCAATATTAATTTGTAAAATATAACTAGATTTTAATATTTGGATTATTTAAATGTTTGTAGATTAAGAAGGAAAAAAAGAGTGAAATTATGTATTTGAATTCTTTTATTAATTTTCTGCAATATCATTTAATGTTTTTTACTTGAATTGACTGTTATGTGTTTTAAGCATGGAACTTACTTTTGATAGTAGCCCTGAATTGTTTAGAAATTTAATTTTTGAAAGATTCTATAACTGGATATAATAATTCATTTTGGGTATAATTTGCTAGTATTCATGTTTTATGATTAAAAGGAAGGGATATAGAAAATTAACCTGAAAAAATTAGTTATCTGCCAGTTCAAAATTTATAAAAGTTTCCTTATTCCCTAAGAAATTTATTTTTGAAATAGTAAAAATATAAAAATGATTTTGAAATTTTGATATTTAAAAAAATTATTTGGAGTTTCTCTGCAAATTATAGAAAAGTGCATTTTTATGTAGTTTTTAATTATTGCATATGTGTGAAAGTAATTAATTTTATTTCCTTTAATATGGTGCCTGCAGGTCATAAAAGTCATAAATATAATTTAAAAAAGTAAATGGATTTCAGTTGTATAAATTATGAAAAAATTGTTAATTTTGTTTTCAAAATTTGAAAATTTTTTCAACTACAAAGCTTAAACTTTCTATGTAGGGGGGGGGGAGATTAAAATGAATCAAATACCAGCAATCATCAATGTATCAATGCGTGTTGCTGTCTTGTTTAAAGAGAACTCCCATATCTAGATGGAAGCATTTTTTGCCAGATAGCATCATCAAATGTAACTCCAAGGGGTTGTAGCAAGTGCCTGTGGAGCATTAAAAGATGAGATTTTGTCTATGGCCAAGATTCTGATGCTGGAGGTGGATAGAAACAACAACGAGCTGGTCAAAGAAGATAACCAGAACTACCGAAGAACTTATGAAGATGTTTTCTGTATCACAGCAAAAAGCCATGAAGGAGATATGGTTAAGAGAGGAAGCAATGATAGATGCAATAGAGCAACAGTCTTCAGTGAAATGAGTCAGATGCTGAAGAATAAGAAATTATTGAATCTTACGTTAAAAAGCAATGCCCTGATAAGACAATAACTGTGTATGCTACAAATTCACTTAATGATAATGCTGTCTCATTTTCTCCGAATTTTGAAAAGTAGCCAAAAACAAATGTCTTTAGACAATTTATTTTTGTAAAAACAAAAACGTGTATTATAGATAACAATGTTATAAATGGTATGCAATGGTATGCATAGTTCTATTTTAAATTGATTCTCTTAGAAAAAATTGTTTCACTTAACAAATGTTTCACATCATTGTTTTTAAAAAATAGTAATATTATTTTTTAATACATTGTAGACATGCTATTGAGCTATCAGTTTGTAGACAAAAAATCAAATTAAGTGCATTGAATTTAAGTTGATTACTAACTTTTAATTTTAGCACTTGAAGATTCTCCTGCTTTGGCATCTGAACTTTACAAAGCTGTTTTAAGGTAATTTATATACTTTGCATTTTTTTAGAGTAAAAAACAAACGTAACTCCTTTTAAACAGTGAAAAAAATGTTAAAAAAACTTTTTCAATAGAAAAATACTGCATGCACTTGATAATCTTAATATAAATAATTCATTATGGCTATTAATGTGTATTTCACATCCTCTTCTAAAAAACTGGTCTAAATTTAATGCATTTGTTATTTAAGGCTGAAGAAATAAAACTGTCAATTTTTTAAAATGCAAAAGATGGGTAAATATTGAAATTAATTAGAAATTAACTGTTTTTTTTTTTTTTTTTTTTTTTTTTTTTTTCTATAACTTGAACAAATTTTACTACTAGAAATATTTTTATAATTCTTAAATTTCAATTTTTTATTTGATTATTATATTTGTAAATTATGGAAATTAAAAATCATTATGGTGCACCACATTTATCCGCATGCAATTGACATTTATAATTTTTACTTTTTTAAGTTCAGAGTTAGCTTTTCACTGAAACAAGTTTTATTTCTGTATTTTTTTTTTTTTTGTTGTTGTTGTGTTACTGTACACTACTTGAAAAAATTTGAAACTTCAAAGGATAATATTTTTTCCATGATAATATTTATAATTATCACATTTTATTCATGCATTATTTTTCACTTCTTGTTCAAATTTTCTTTAACTGAGTAAGGCCCAATATCAACAGAAAAACATAATATTTTTCAGCAATGTTAAAGGAATTTTCTAAATTGACTAAGTTTATTCATTTTTAGATGAATTGCAATTTAAAATTCATTATGATGAAGAATTTTGTACTTAGAAAATTGGTTTTATCTTTCTTATATGAAATAAAATTAATAAATTGTATTAATTAAATCTAGTTGTCCCTGTATTTCCTCATTGGATGCATCCTTCTTTGTTGATGAGTTGAATCATGTCACAGAGATGTTTGTAGAAAAAGGAATGACAGAAATGGTACCGGTTACTGATGTATCTTCATTGGTATCGGTAAGAATATATCAAGTACATTTGGTATTTAAATAGTAATAAGAAAATAGATGAATAAGAAAGAAAATAAATATTGTATATTGCAGAATTTAATGAAAATCTTGAAGGACCAACTGCAACTTGATGATTAAGGACCGCTAAAATAAAAGTATGATACCTTCTTTTTTTCTCTCCTTCTGATACTTTTTTGATATAACTATGAACAATTTTCTTTTAAATTTTGATTTTTCCTTATGATTAAATAAATTTATTTGGAAAATTAGAGTATGATTTAATTTTATTAAATTATATTATTTTTTTAAAAAAGGACATTTTAAAAATGACATTAAAAATATTCGTAAAGATGCTGTTAAATAAGAAACAAATTTTATTAATATTTATTAAGTTAATTTAATTTATTGTTTAAGTTTTCAAACATTTAAAATATATATTGAGTTCATTAAATTGATTCTTCTGATCAAATTTCACTATCTCACAATATTTATTTTAAAATAGAGGTATATGTCTGATATATTGCTCTAATCTTTTAATTTTGGAACATATAACAGCATAAAAATTGGCCATTATGTTTAAAAATATAGACAAAATTGCTGTAAATTTGCCTAAAGAAATTCCAACAAATTACTCTTCATATTTTGTTTGTAATTGAGACAATGATTATCTGAAAATGCATTTTTTGTGAATAAGCCATTTGTATGGTAGCATATATAAATTCGCATGGTAGAACCTAGAAAAACTGAGCTTATGGTAAAAGAGAATCTTTTACTCTATTATCTTTTGATTTTTATTTTATTTTGTGATTCAACTGATAGTCAGTTTCAAAATAAATTTGTATGATAATTTTTACTCACCCATAGCTCAATTTTAAACAATTTGATCTAATTGTTATTAGAACTTCGAATTGTTGTTTTCAAATTATTAAGTTGTTATAAGAATAAAAATTGAAGAATGCAGAACGAAATAAAGTTAAAAATAAAGAATGAATTTAAATATTCATTTAGAAGTATTAATATTTTTAGGCAGATTTTTTTTTCCTTCTTTTGAATTAAAAAAAATTTTAAGAACCTTTCTGTTGTCCCATATTTTTCTTTATTTATTATTATTTAAGTCTTAAAAAATAAAATTACTTCTGAATTCATGTGATTACATAATTATATGATTGTTCTTTTTTTGTGTGTATACATACTGAAATTCTTTAAATGTAAAAGATTTGGTTAGTTTTTCAAAAATAAATTTGTATGAAATTTTGTTTAGTAAATGTTTAATGTATTAATAACTAGGCAATAGCTACATTTGTTTTAATGAAATAAAACTAAATATGTTAACTATTCTGTGATGAATATTTGTTTTTACTTTACAAATTAGGAATAGAAAATTGATAAAACTAAATTTCATCTATATATTTTATCCATTTTTGTTATTATAAATAATTTTTTTAATAATATTTACGTAAATTGATTTAATGTTCTTAAGTGACCAATTATTTTGATCAAATAACTTTAAGTTGATGAATGATTTTTAAAAAATAGATAAACCGCACTGTTTAAAATATAATCAAAACTTTGAATTTTCATTCCCAAAAATATTCTTTAAGAAATATGTAAATAAATATAAAATAAATGAAAAATGACATAAAGAAAAATGTTAATTGGCCTCATTGATAACTTTATTTCTTTCTTAAAATTATCACTAATTTTAAAAGAAAGGAATTTATTGCATATTTTATTTCTGATTTGCATTTACTTCTTATACTTTTAATATGGCGAATCATGATTTTCATCCCATTTTTTAAAAAAGCACTTCTAATTTCTATATTGTAAATTGATTTTTTTTTTTGTTTATGATAAAAATCCAAGCTTAATAATTCAATGGAATTTTAATTAGGATAAAAAATAAATCTTATCAGTTCTTTCTCTTAAATTGCTCAGTTTTAGAAATGAAATGGATACTCAAGCTGACCTACAATATTCTTTTTCAGTGTCAAAAAATTTATTTTTTAATGTTTTTAAAAGTAAAGAAAAGTCTCAAGTGAAACCACTTTAAGATATGATGCAATTTAATCATTTATTTATATTAATGAAGCTTTGTTCAGTGGTACGGATTCATTAAAAACCTCTTACATGTTATATTTGAAAGTAATAAATTAATTCTATAAAAGGCATTAAACTTATCTAAATCAAATTTTTTGCAAACAACTCTTTTCTCTGATCTTAGTTGTGATAAATAGCTTAAAATGGGCAAGAAGAAATGTCTCATGAATGAGCAAGAAATCTTTCTTGTAATAGTATTGTATAGCTTATTTGTGAAAATGATAAAAATACTTTATTAACTTTATTTCTTTCCTTTCTTATCTAGGCATTGAAGTATTTATTCAGTTGGTCGAGATACTAAAGTTGTATTTATGTATATATATGTTATTTAAATAAGTTTTAATTTTTCTGTTTTAAAAGAATTGTTGTAATCATTCATTTAATCTGTAATTAATTTTTTGTTAAATTAAAATGTTTGTACTTTACTCATTGTTTCGTTTCATACTGAGAAAAATGGCACCATTTAATTTTAGATCTTTACGTTAAAACAAAATTTTTACTATCTTTCTGAATGTAGGGTGAAGGAAGATTAATCAGAGTAGCATATTTTATACATAAATAAATGTTTTTAATATGAAAAATTGTATAAGATATGCAAAAGATTTTTATGGAAAAAGAAATTATACATAATATAAATTTGTTACTATTTTGTATTAAAAATTCTTTAATTAATGAAATAATCTCCTGCGATTGAATTCGTGATTAAATGTTTCATTGTTAATGCATAATTTCAAAGATCAAGAATAATGCAAGCAACAATACATAGCTTAAAGATGCATTTAATCCTATGCCATTTTTCATGATTAGAACAATTGCCAAAGACATTTAATGAAGGGTAGGGAGAGATTGTGCTTCCTATAAGACAGAGCATTCCCTTATTATGCTTTACTTTATGCAGTAAGTCCTCTAATATATGGATACTGTTTGTTTTAGAAAGCCACACCTAATACTTTTGGATGATTTTCTCCAAAAAAAAAAAAATGATATGCATAGAATTGAAAGAGCATTTTTTTAGGAATTTCCGTTTTATGTTCAGTGTTTTTTATTTGTTTTCCGATGTTACTACTAATTTTTTTGTGGAATAGTGTTTAAAAAATATTCGAAATTGTAAAATTTCTGTGCATTGTTTAGTAAAAAGCAAACATTTATTTTTTTTGTCACTGCTCTATTTTTGTGAAATTCAAACTAATCAATACTTGCAGAAAAGAGTGGAGAGTTTCCATTTCTATAAATGAACAGTATCACCTTTCATCTGGAAAATAAGTTATTGCACATTCTTTTAATATATTACTTCTTGTTCTTAAAATAAGATAGTAATACCTTGACTTTTGCAAATTTGAAGCTAGACAATTTCTTATCTTTTCTCTCAGTTTCAATATTTTCCCATTTTTACTATAAGACAGTAAAATTTCACAAATAAGAAAATTTGAGCATTCTTTTTCAAATAAGTCTGAAAGAATGCATAATGCTGATCAATTTGCCATTTAGTACAAGTTATCAATATTGCCATGTAATTACATTTTGACATTTATAATATGTTAACTGGACAGTTGGAATTGTTAGATGAACTTAGCAAAAATCATGACAACTAAAGTGAGCAGATTTACCAGAAAAGCAGATAAATACAAACTTAATAGAAGAATTTGTCTTATATGAAAAGGGTTACAAATTTGGAAACAATAAAATTGAATAAATATCATACTCAGACAACATGATTGGGGATATATTGTCTTTCTATAAAGACAGTGTGTGTTGGGGGGGGAAGGTTGTATATTTTTATGGAATAATCCAGTTAGCCATCATAGCATAGCTATTTTAATGTGTTATTCCATGTTAATATGTATGAAAATTCCATTATTTCATACTTTTTCTCCCAATAATCTATTTTCCCTGCCCTCACCTCTATTTAAAGTTTGCATTTTGACCGTCCTATTGCATAATTTCAAGGTATAATATAACATACAAGGTTCAATGCTTCTTACATGCCTTGGTAAAATTGTTCTGGCTTGTATTGTGGCCATTAAAAAAATTGCATTTTTATATTGAGTGAATGGTTAGATCAGGTAATAGGTTCTATATTGTCTATGGATAGGAATTTGATTTTCACCAATGTAAGGAGAAAAGTGTTGTTAAACAACATTTATATCAAATTGGTATAAATAAATTTAAAATAATTCACATTAAAAATACTTGCTAGTTGTTTGACATATTATCTTTCTAAAATGTGGAATTATAATAATCAGGGGCAAATTAAGCTTGTTGGAATATTCTACTGTAAAAATTTTCAAAGACCCTCCAAACATATCATACATGCATTCTTTTGTATCTGACTTGTTAGTCATTGTCATAATTTTATTCATAGTAACTTTTGTTAATAATAATCGCTATGTTTTTAAATTTTTTTTAATAATTAAAATACTATAAATTCAACATGTTTTTTGCGCATTTACATAAATATTTCCTGAAGTACTGTAAAAAATTAATGGATCTATTGTATGAAAGGAAATGAAATTGGCATTTTTAAGGAAAATTACTTTGAACATATAACTTTTTTTTCCAAATAATTTTTGCACAAAATACTTTGAAAACAGGTGATTGATACAAATTCGGATATTTCTGAAACTTTTAAGATTATTCCTTAGTATCAAAAGGATGCAAAGTTCCATTATTTTTAAATTATCACCCAATTTAAGTTTAAAATACTTTTTTAATATACTTAAAATACTGAAACTCAGAAATAATTCAAAATAGAACAATTTTAAGAAAAATTTATAAATCATGCAATAGTAGTAAAAATTTTAAAAGTGCTTGACAATTTTCATTAATAATTAATATAAAATATTAATGAATCTAGAAAAATTAAGAAATAATATTTCTGAACAATAAGGAATTATTTTTCAACTTTTGAAATAGTCTGTCTTTTTTACTGTTTTAGAAAATACCTTTTTTGCCAGTGTCTCAAAATAAATTAAAGCTGTTTATGGACTATTTATATATAAAATAAAAATGTTAAAAAATATTCATGGAATTTTTTAAAGAAAATTCTTAAATTTTTAATGCATCAAGGTTATTTAATCGTTTTTGTTCCATGTATAGCAGTCCCATATTATATAATTTGCTTCTGACAGTGGATTTTTTTCTAGTTTTCTTTCCTCTCTTTCCCTGGCACAATTGAATTTCATCTTTGTGTTACAGTTAAAACAGGTAAAAAGGTTTCTGTTAGTAAATCTTTTAATGGGAGCATAGAATATTTTTCTTTGAATTTAGTTCTAAAAATAAACGCACAAGGCTCTAAAAATATAAAAAAATCTACTTTAAAAACATATTTTTAAAATGATAAATATTTCAGAAATATCTTTTTATTCATTTTATATAATGTAAGCCGTTGAAATTATGTAAAATTAAAGAAATATTAGTGATTTCTTATTTCAAAATTGTATTCAAGATATTAACAGTTGGATGCTTTCATGTGAGCTTTTCAGTTGCAGAATTTAAAAAAGAATATACACTACATGCATTCAGTACAATTTTAATGAATAAATAAAAACAAAATACATTTATAAAACATTTTATATTGAACATTTTAAATTATTTATACAGAAATTTTACAATTCTAAAATAATAATAATAATAATAATTTTTAAACATTTCAAAAATACAACTATGAATTCAGTGAAATTTGAATGGTAGACTGTATTCAATAAAGCTATGTATGCAGTACTAAGCTGTAGTACATGAAATTATTCTGTATGTTATGAAATTTACATGATATAAGCTTAGCTAATTGTAGAGATACTTACAGTTAAATGAAAAAAACAAATTTTTAAGTACTATGCAATCATAAAGTAAAATAATTTACTGGTTTTCAAATTATATCTTTTGTGGAGAGAGCACATCTAATTCTCATAATTGGCTTTTTTTTTTTGAATGAAAACAGACCAGACATTTTTTGATGTTCTTTTCTGTGTCTGGTTAAGATAGAAATTTCAAATAATGTTTCTGGAATGCATTAAAAAATGATCTGAAGTAACTGAAAAAGATTTCCGATAGGTATAGTTTGAATTGAAGTGATTTATTAACCTTTCTTAACATGATGATTATTCAGAATAGTTTATTAACATTAGGTGGCCATCTGGAAAATTAGTCTTGCACATTAGACCATTATTACCGACTGATGTAAGTAAAATAAAAGCCCCTTTAATCATTGAATTGATACTTTCATAAGAAAATATTTTCTTTATGTTAAATAGTTTCTACCTTAAGCAAGGCAAAGTGAATAATTACTCATACAAAATGAGCTAAAAGCCTGTTTGATTTAAGCTTTTACATCTGATTAATTGGAAATAAATTTTAATAGTTTTGAGAGACCATATCTGTAGCAGTATATGTAGTAAAAAATTCTTTATTTCAAAGTCTTTAGGTGCATCTAGACTTTAATCCGCTTCTGCTGACAACGACAACGAATACTTTTGGTACGAGAACGTATAACCGGACATCAGAGCAAATGCGCTTCCAATTTGCAATTATCTGGCTATTTTTATATTAAACTGCGACTGCTACAGGATGTGTTAACTGAATTAAACGGTAATTTTGGGAACGATTTCAGTCTATCGTCAGTAATTAATAGTATCGGAATACATAAGTAAACTAAACTTTAGCATCGTTGTGGCATTATTTACGGCTGAGTAGTGCCATATAAAAAGTTCAAAGATAATCTGACATTCTCCCTAACTTTAAAGTATCACCAATCAAAGTCAATTGATATCAGCAAATGAAATGGTTCCACAAGCCTTTTGGATATTTTTCAAAAAATTTATTGATCTGCAACCCTTATATTCATCAAATCAATTCTACTGTTTATTTTCCTACCGAACTGAGTTGTGGTAATATATCAAATATCAAAATAAAGTCAGTTGATATAATTGAAGGAAATTAATTAGATCGATTAAAAACGCAACCTTTCAACAATCATCCATCCCAACTGCTTATGGTTTAACTGTCGGAGAGGTGAACTTTAGAATGGCATGCTGTTCGCATGTAGTTACTAGTTTCCTATTACATGGCAATTTCTTATGAATTAATTGGCAAAGAGGTGACTAGAAAGGCATATTTTCGTATGTAGTTTCCATTACTAGTTCATTTTTGAAAATTGTTTGATCCATTTCTATTTACTTATGATATAATAATTTCCATTGACTGGAAAGTGGGGAATTTTTCAAATTCAATAGAAAAGGAACAGTCTTTAGTGCTATATATCATAGTGCTATGTACTATATCATTCGGCCTTTTCATGGGAATGTTATTCTATTCGAACAATATTTTGTTAATGTGTATTAAAAGTTAAACATTTCGTTCAAGCTTTTTATATTCACATAGCGAATATCTAGTTTATTAAAAAAAAAATCGGTTTCCATTTTATAGTATTAAACGACCGATGTTTAAAAATTGGTATATCCAGCCTTGATGAAAATATGTATTATCATATCTAATTTTCATTTTGTTAATATACCTTTTGTAACCCTCAACGCTCAGCAAAGATGTTCATTTCATACGCAAATGGCGTTCATAAATCAAATTTTTGAATTTGATATCGGAACTATCGTTTTTCTCTCGACGGTCATTGTGACCAATAATACGGATTTTACTAACTTTTCAATTTTTTTTCTTTCGCTTTGCTAAATGTATTGTGAATCATCTAACACTTATACAGTCGCTTTAATGAATAACCTAATTCAGCACTTTAGCGTACAATAAAGAAATCAACAAGATAAGTAATTGCTTATTTCCTGTAACATCAAACTAGATTAACCCTCACACTAGTGCACTTACACAGATAAGACTTAATTTTTTAAAAATATATGTAATGATATTTTTAAATCCTAATAAATTTCCAGAGTTTTATTGTAATTTAACCCATATTAATTTTATTATAAAATAGCCTCTTACTTCCTGATCCAATTCCAACTTTTTTATTTAATTGATGCTACACGAGCTCTGTAAAACTGCTCTAATCGCTCCTTCATACGCTCCGAGTGAAGGGATAAAAATCTGTCATGCTTTGCAAATTCTTTTAAAAGATGTCTAAATTCCCTTACCTAAATCGACACATGTCAAAGAAATCTCTATTAGAATCTCAAAGTGTAAAACCACTGGGGAAAATATTTTGCTCTTGTGTCGCGCTGTAGATTGATGTATCTTGTCGCTTCTTTCTTATACATACTAGGCCTCCTGGGATGGAATAGGCCACGGTGGCCTGTTGGTAAGACCTCGGCTTCGAAACCGGAAGATATCAGGCTCGACACTCGATTCCACCGAAGAACCGTAAGTGGGTCTGGTGCACGTTAAATCCATCGGGGCCAAACATCCTCCCGCTGGTGTGGTGTGGAAGTTTGGAGTGGGGGAACCAGCTCAGGTGTCGTCGATGTCATCTGATCGCTGTTCAAAATTACGAGGTCTGTCCCAAAATATCCCTAGTGTTGCTTTAAAACGGGACGTTAATATAGCTAAATTGAACTAAACCCAGGATGAAATAAATTGGAAGTTTTAAAATTTAAAAATGTCTTCTCTACCTTCGGCCACGAAACTGTCTAAAAAACACATGTTTACATT
>JAPMOR010121554.1:122534-133467 GCA_026543865.1 Argiope aurantia | reverse complement strand
TATATATATATTAGAAACAAAATCCTCTTTTCGTTTGCAACTTTAGTTTTAATTCAAATGAAAATATAAGTTGCAGCAAATAATTTATGGATACCGCCAAAATCTTAAATGAATTTTGAAGAATGATGCAAATGAAATATTTTGAGTGGTAACTTGGAGGCAAGTATTATTAAAATATCTTCACTATGAAAATGAAATGATAAAAATATACTTTTTAAATACATAGTTTTTATTAATACAAATAATATAAGCATAATTTTAATTAATAAAAAATAAACTATTAATTGTCACGAAATCTTTATTCTTCCCAATATTTATGAGTAGAATTTTAAGAAAATTGATTCAGTAGTTTTAATTTCTTTAGCGTACACATACCCTCCAACATTAGGTTATCAGCCATCGATAGTACTTCTTATAGATATATTACATATAACAGATATCCATAAATTATTAAAGAATAGATATTTCCAAAGAATTTTAATTAAAACACTACTAAAAATAACAGATATTTTTTATTGACTAAATAAATACGGGAAATAGTATTATTAAAAAAAACCCCCACACAATACGATTTTGTTGATTAAACAAATTAACACTGTTTTTCAGACACATATTTTTTTATTAAATAGCAAGCGCTTGTACTGTTTTTAAAATTATCATTATTCAATTTAACATCATAACAAACACCTATACGTATTCTGTAAGAGAAGTGATTCTAGTGTTTTTGTATTTATGCTGGAACAAAATTCCGTTTTTTTTTTTTTAAACCCATACTAAAATTTTTTTTACTAATCACTAATTTTTATTAAGAGCGACGATTCGGAAAGAGAGTATTTTAGACGTTTTTTAGTAGTATTCCGTAGTTTTTCACTATACAGGGTGATTCAAAACTTATTATTCAAATTTTTAACTTATCGTTCAAAGATCACTTTTCGATTTTTTAAATTTCTATTAAGATAAATAGTAAAATTCCGAGTTAAAAATTCGAGTTTCTGTGTAGATTTTAAAGAAAAACTCCGTTTACTTTCCACTTTACAAAAAGAAAGTATCGTAATAATCGGAAAAATTCAGCTTCAAGATTTTCATGAATTTTAACGTTTTAGATTTTTCTGAATTCAGAAAAAATGAACCATTTCCCGAATTATGTAAGTCTGGTATCTCAAAATCAAAACAAGCTAGACGGATGAAATTGCGAATATGAATTTTATAACAAGATTATAATTGAAATTTGCCCAACATTTCAATCACAGGGCGATTCAAAAGATTTGGGCCTGGAAGATTTGGATCTGTTCGTTCGTAAGCGCAACAAGCTAGGTGACGGAATTTCAACCTGTGATTTTTACACTAAAATTGTTAATCAGCCTGATTTTAATTTTAATTTGTTGATTGAGACTTTGTATTTATCTTCCTGCCCGTGTGTATATGAATGCGATAGTTAAAAACGGCCCAATAAGCTAAGTAAAATCCTATACAAGATCTTATCAACAAAGAATTTTATATAAAATTTATGATCCACTCGGTTGATGAAAGGAGGTCCGAAATGCGAATTTGATTTTGTTCATAATTCTGTATAGTTAAATAGATTAATTAATAAATTGTATATACCTCACGAGGGAGTTGAGCGAAGAATTTTCTTTTGATTTGAGCAGTTTTATAAAAAATAATAAACTAAAATTTTCTTTTTTTAAAAACTTCCTCTTCAGGAGCTTATTTTTAAATAACAGGGAACTTCATAATTACAACTGTATATAGGAATAAAAATTAAAAATATTTTTAAATCATTTTCTGAAGAGCATTATTAAGCTCAGACAATAGAATAGCGCATCAATCTCAAAATTTTCCCCATTATTATTGTACGACGATCGTTTCATCACTGGGTGTTGTCGTAACATCATTAATGTATTATTTTATTTTAACGGCTACTATTATCTTCCGTCTTGAGGTATGTAATGCTAAACTTAAATGAACTAGATAGTATTTTTAGCGCATCAGAAGTAAATTAATCTTATAATGTTCCTTAAAGCCTACCTTTATCAGTTGCCGACAGTACTCAACTACGCTGATGATGCATTCGGAGATGTTTTTATTCAAGAGTTGTTAAAGTTCATTGACCAACCTCAGAAAATGTAGAGATAAACTTTCCACCTACAAGAATGCGTTGCAATACGGATGTACGAAAGATAATTTGAAACAAAAATTCCTGTTCCGATTCTTTTTCGTGATAAGATGCATATAAAATTAACTTATTAACGGAACAAAAAGATTGCTATGAGTATCATTCTTTGTAAAAGAAACCCTGTAGAACTTGGCTAATTCGAAAGTTTTTAAATGATGCTTTTGTAGCTGGAGTTTTTGTAACCAGAAATTCTAATTGTATGCAAATGTAATCTTTTATAATTGTAAATCTGTAATTAGAATTTTCCCTCTCGTCTCTTAAATTTCCATTGATATTATATTAATTCCTTTCGGTCCATTGATTTTATTAGAGTGGATAGATAGACTTTTATATAGTGGATTATTAGATAGCCAGATCCGAGTCATTTTAAATAAATGAGGAAAAAAAATACAATTACAATGAAATCTATTTATTTTCTTATGTCAATTAAGTATGTCCAATAATACTGGATGGCAGATTTGTTTAACTAAAATGTGATGTCCAGTGGTACAAGACTATGGACCATAAAGGGTTGAAGTATCGTAATTCAAACTTATTTTTGTAAATTTGAAAAAAAAAAAAAAAAAAAAAAAAAAAGGATTTTTTCATGATTTAAATTAATTCTTTTTCAATTAATTTCGATAATTTAATAATTAGGCTAATATGGCTAATTCATTTGCATTAATTAATTAGATGCTCGATTTGAGGAAGATTAACTTAAATAAAGAAATTGTAATGAAATAATTGTTAATTGTATTATTAGCAGCATACGTCTCTGAAATAGAAAAGTCAGCAATGGTATTTTAAACATATTTTAAATTTTATACAATTTAATAAAACTATTCAAAAATTCAACTTAAAAAAATACCAGTTTGTTGAAAACCTTTCATTATTTAACTTCTCTCAGTGATTGAGATTTAAATTGTTGAGATTCTGCATCCTATCGGTATTTAACTGAAATTTTTATTTAAGCTCCACTATATATTCTAGCTTTGAAATTATATATATAAGAAAAAAGTATGCTGTATTATACGGATATGCAGAGTTAAAAATATTTACTACAAATACTCATTTTCTCGAATATTCAAATTGTTTGTTTCGAATTTCAATATAATTTTTTGTTGTTATATTGTTACATGTACTGTAAGGCTTCTTTAATTGGGTTGAAATCTCCGTACGTTATAAGCAAAACGCATGCTGAAAAATTTAGAATTTTTAAAGAAATTTTTACCGAATATGCAAGTTATTTTTCGAAAAAAATATGTCAATATTGCGCTAGCATATTATAAGCAAACTTTGTCCCTCCCCATCGGAGGGTCGCGGTGGTCTGGTGGTAAGGCCTCGGCTTCGGCACCGAAGGTTCGAGACCCGATTCCACCGAAGAACCGCCGTGTAAGCGGGTCTGGTGCACGTTAAATCCGTCTGGGCCAAACGTCCTTCCGCTGGCGTGGTGTAGTGTGGAAGTTTGGAGAGAGGGGTGCCAGATCGGGTGTCGTCCTCGTCATCTGACCGCGGTTCAGAATTAAGAGGTCTGTTCCAAAATAGCCCTTATGTTGCTTTAAAAACGGGACGTTAATGTAACTAAACTAAACTCGTTCTCCCATTGGGAATTTTCTTTCTGTCAATTATCCAGATATCCGATTATTTATACTCACAAACAAAACCATTAATGAATGTTTCAAATCTTTATCAACTTTCTGTGAAACAAGTTTAGCTCAAATCACTTTCTTCCCACATTATTTAATTTCTGGTTTTCCTTTAATTGCTTTTTTAAATTTTAAGAAAGATAGTTCTATATATTTCTTTCAAATTCTACAAAATTATTCTGTAATATTTTTTTTTTATTTATATAAATAAAAGAATATTCCAGAATTAAAGGCGATTCTCTTATGTTAAGAATTTCTTCGATGTAATGCACTTTTCTTTTGCTGAAACTGTGTTGTACAAGTTTCTTGCATCTTCATTACAATATCTCTATTAATGATAAAGTTATATGTGTATATTGCTCTCTACAGGTTTGATCTACAATTGCCGAATTCGGCACATTTATACTTTGGAAAGTGTGCAAATCCGAGTAATTTTTTTTTGAAATTTTAATTAATTAAAAATTGGCTACTTTTGGCGTTTTTTGCAATGATTTCGAAAAATATAATTGCAGAAAAATATATTTTAATACCGCTTCAGTATTTTAAAAATTGATAATACCAATTTAAAAACTGTACGAAGTTTTCTTAAATTTTGACATTAATTTTTTGTGTGCCTAGTTTACAATAATAGATTATATTAATGCATTGAAATTTAAACCGTTTTCATTATTTCATCAAATATTTAATTACGTGGCTCTCTACCTTTGTAGAAAGCTAAAAAGGAATGATTCTGTTCAATATTTGTGTACTTTACAAGAAGAATTAAAAACAGAAGTTACAATATCATGAAATTTAGAAGAAATCAACCATATTTTTTACGTTTCATCCTTACGTTCATCATTTACATTTTTACATCAGAGATTCATCCACACAATGAACTGAGCGTAAGACAATTAAAATATCATGGCTCTAATGCCTCAAAATTTGATGGAGTCATGGACATAATCTAAACGATTTATCTGGAATTAAATATAATCAATATTCCTGTCGAACTAGCTGATCGCCAGAGACGACTAGTTGATAATAGTTGTCATGAAAAATATTATTATAGCGCACAGCAGTAGTGAAGTATTAAAATAGTTTGCTTAGTGAAAATTGTCACAGAATTCCATTGAAAGATTCATTGGGATATAATGGATCGTTAAAAACATCTACGTAGGAGATTTTGGTCATACAATATAATTAATCCTGATTTTAATACCTTGAGGCGGTTCAAGATAATTTTATTGATGAGAATTATTTAATATTTTTGTTCGTTGAAAGCTATTCTAGCTGCCGATTGCGATGGGGACAGTGTTTTGAGTGTTTGTTTTTTTCTTTTTCTTTTCCGGGTATAACAATGGATATAGGTAGCTATCACACAGACAATGTTTTGTTGAAGCTTTCCACTCATCTTCGAATAGCAGTGCACTAATAATTTTGTAACTTAGCTATCAAATTATTAGATAATCTGCCTTTGCAATCAAATACTTTTTATCGTACTTTTAGGTTGACAGAGCTTTGACTCATTCTCATCTATAAATATCCTTCCGTTGTAGCTCGAATGCAAAATTTAATATTATATATAAACTAAACTCAATGGCAAGACAGCTAATGTGGGCAAAGGTCTACAGTGCTTTTTTATATATATATCTGCTTTCTTAACCGAGGGCCCTGGGGTGCAAGGCATATGTCCCGTTTAATTATTATTACAATATTAGATTTTTGTCCGAGAAACAGTATAAATTTTCTTAAGTTTTATAAAAAATGTATACTTATCTCGGATCTGAAGAAATTTACTGTATGCTGACAAAATCTGAAAAACCTGCGGGAGTGGTTTCCCCAAAACTTTCTCACATACTCTCTCTTAAAGGTGTCATTCCTGAGAACGCCTTACATGGCATTTACGTACAATAATTACGAAATATTTTTTTGGCGCAAATTCAGCATATTGACTGAATCTTTCGTGTCATCCTTGGTGATTATTTCCTGGCATGCGGTTAATAGAATTGTTTAAAAACCGAAATTGTGTTTTAGACATGTGTTCTCTCTACCGATTGAAACCAATATTTGATACAATATTGCAACTGTAGTCAAAAAATTCCACATCAAATTTGATATATTTAAATCATTGCGTTTTGGCGTTATCACTTTTACATGTTTCTGAAAATAGAGACCGACAGACGGCCAGTTCCTAGTTGAATTTGGCTCAAAATTTGATAGGTGTCTACACTATTGATGTTAACTGAATTTTATCTATCTCTCTTCTTTTTGTAATTATCGTGTTAATTTATATTCGAACAACCGGACTTACTCAGAACAGATTTTATTTAACATTTTATAGAAATCGGCGGATTTAGTGTAAAGACCGTATACCGTTTCTGAGTTATCTTTGTCAGAGACATTTTCCCTCCCCAAATTTTTTTCGAACTGAGGGAGGTCTAAATGCTTCCAAAATATTGAGTTCGAATTTTTTGACGATTTCTATACCTTCTCTACACTACGTATACGAGAAAGTAATTATTTTTTTTAGGAAAAGGCAGCAACTTTCTCTTATATTCAAATTTATCTTTTCAAGTTTATTAATTATGAGGCATATTAATGAAAAATGTTCTATTTTTATAAGTTTAATAAAATATTCCTATTGCTCTGGATATCATATTTTATCTGAATAATTTACTTCAGAAGTTTAAACTTTTAAGTAGAAGATCGAGTTCAGAAAATTTCACCTGAATGACCCTTGATAATTAAATTGATCGACATCAAGAAATAAAGCAGGGGAACAGAGGGCAATTTAAACTCGAAACAGGCTGTGTTTTCCTGGAGCTATATAAAATTCACTTAAAATTTGCTTCTTTTTATTGTGAACTGAAAATGAAGACAACTAATTGAAAGCAGTTAATGAGACATATTTGAAGAGGTATTGAAGCTTATAAACTCAATTCCTTAATTGAAAAGTAATCGGGTAATCGATTTTGAACGTCTTTGAATTTTGACTCAATTTCCTTTTACTGGATCATTACTTTCATAAAAAAGTAGGATGATTGATTCAATTCGTGGGATATTGTGATTAAGTGATTCTTCAATAATTTGTTTAGGATCATCGATTTTTTTATTAATTAAAACTATTTTATTATATGGTGTGATATTGAAAAATATTTTGGAAACTTCGGTGGAGGGGGGGGGGAGGCTAATGTATATAATGGCGTGATGACGTAAAAAGATGCAGTTTGCGACATTAAGATAGTGGCAAAAACTAGTTGGAAAAGTTATTTGGCTATGTATAGTTTTAAAAAGTTCAAAACAGAATGAAAAAAAATTTATGTTTTCTAAAATTTTTAAATGTCTTGGACTTTTCAACAAATATTCCATTTTTTAAAAATTACTTCATGGGCCATTAAAACAAAATCTGCTTTTCGGGTACAATTCTATGGATCATATTTTTTAGAAATTTGGAGAGTTGGGTATGGTCCTGAGTGCATTGGCAGAATTACAAGGGCCCGGAACAACCGTCATACAAGATCAGGGCCTTGCAGTGCCCTTAGTAGAACTGTCAAAGCCGCGCCCTTCCCCATCATATACTACATTTTGTCAATTTTTTTTGTGCCTAAGTTAATTCTCTTTCAGGGGAGGGGGGGGATGCTTTTACTTCAATTTTTAGGGCTGCGGTGGCATGGTGGTAATATCTCGGCTCCGGAACCGGAGAGTTTTAAGTTCGACCCCCGATTCTACCGAAGAACTGTCATGTAAGCGGGTCTGGTGCACGATAATCTGTCAGGGCTAAACGTCCTCTCGTTAGCGTGGTATGGAAGTTTGGAGAAGGGGTGCCAGCTCAGGTATCATTATCGTCATTTGACCGCGGTTCAAAATTACGCGGTCTATCCCAAAATAGCCCTAGTGTTGCTTTAAAACGGGACGTTAATATAATTAAACTAAACTAAACCTTCAATCTTTTACTACACAGATTTATTAAATTTCATAACTTTGTAAATAGGTTTAAAAAATGATATATTTTTGAAAAATGATACTTTAATTAGCTTACTGATGAAAAATACTCTGCACAATAAATAAATTTACTGCAAATGAAATAAAAATAATTAATATTTCCTAATAATTGAAATAAAAAAAATCAATATCTTATTGTCCATCACAGTTACTGAGCTCTAATTTTTATGCGAAGAATATCTCTTCTATCAAACCAAATTTTTAGCTGTCTGGTTATTGGTAATGGAATGAAAATTGCTAAAAATTTAATGGAAACTTGGCAAGAAAGCAGTTTACTTCATTTTTCCTTTAAATAAAATTGATCTAATTAAATTGTGAAAGTTGAATACATTTGAAATGATGATAAATGTAAGTAGCAACAGATTGTTTGACATAAATGTTATAATTATAAACTAGCTGCCTTGCCTTTGATGAGCAATCGGTTCATAAAATTAATGGTCGCTAAAATTTTCAAATTGAATATTTTATGCCTTTGATGACCAGTCGGTTCATAAAATTAATTGTCTATAAAATTTTCAATTGAATATTTTATGCCTTTGATGAACAGTCGGTTCATAAAATTAATGGTCGCTAAAATTTTCAATTGAATAATTTATGCCTTTGATGACCAGTCGGTTCATAAAATTAATGGTAGTTAAAATTTTCAATTGAATATTTTATGCCTTTGATGATCAGTCGGTTCATAAAATTAATGGTCGCTAAAATTTTCAATTGAATATTTTATGCCTTTGATCACCAGTCGGTTCATAAAATTAATTGTCGGTAAAATTTTCAATTGAATATTTTTTGAATTTGATGATCAGTTGGTTCATAAAATTAATGGTCGCTAAAATTTTTAATTGAATATTTTATGCCTTTGATGACCAGTCGGTTCATAAAATTAATGGTAGTTAAAATTTTCAATTGAATATTTTATGCCTTTGATGATTAGTCGATTCATAAAATTAAAGGTCGCTAAAATTTTCAATTGAATATTTTATGCCTTTGATCACCAGTCGGTTCATAAAATTAATGGTCGATAAAATTTTCAATTGAATATTTTATGAATTTGATGATCAGTCGGTTCATAAAATTAATGGTCGCTAAAATTTTCAATTGAATATTTTATGCCTTTGATGACAAGTCGGTTCATAAAATTAATGGTAGTTAAAATTTTCAATTGAATATTTTATGCCTTTGATGATTAGTCGATTCATAAAATTAAAGGTCGCTAAAATTTTCAATTGAATATTTTATGCCTTTGATCACCAGTCGGTTCATAAAATTAATGGTCGATAAAATTTTCAATTGAATATTTTATGAATTTGATGATCAGTCGGTTCATAAAATTAATGGTCGCTAAAATTTTCAATTGAATATTTTATGCCTTTGATGACCAGTCGGTTCATAAAATTAATGGTAGTTAAAATTTTCAATTGAATATTTTATGCCTTTGATGATTAGTCGATTCATAAAATTAAAGGTCGATAAAATTTTCAATTGAATATTTTATGCCTTTGATGATCAGTCGTTTCATAAAATTAATGGTCGCTAAAATTTTCAATTGAATATTTTATGCCTTTGATGACCAGTCGGTTCATAAAATTAATGGTAGTTAAAATTTGCAATTGAATATTTTATGCCTTTGATGATTAGTCGATTCATAAAATTAAAGGTCGCTAAAATTTTCAATTGAATATTTTATGCCTTTGATGACCAGTCGGTTCATAAAATTAATGGTAGTTAAAATTTTCAATTGAATATTTAATGCCTTTGATGATTAGTCGATTCATAAAATTAAAGGTCGCTAAAAATTTTAATTCAAAATTTATGCCTTTGATGATCAGTCGGTTCATAAAATTAATGGTCGCTGAAATTTTCAATTGAATATTTTATGCCTTTGATGATCAGTCGATTCATAAAATTAATGGTCGCTAAAATGTTCAATTGAATATTTTATGCCTTTGATGATCAGTCGGTTCATAAAATTAATGGTCGCTAAAATTTTCAATTGAATACTTTATGTCTTTGATGACCAGTCGGTTCATAAAATTAATGGTCGCTAAAATTTTCAATTGAATATTTTATATGGTCCTGTCTTAATGGCTTTCTCAGCAAAATGCTTTTAAGCTACAAATCGTGGTAATCATATCACGCATACCAGTAAGAAGCATCACATAATTCTATTCACTGTACTATGTACAATTTTCTATCATCTCCATAAAATTGAAACGGAAGTGATTAAACTTCAATTAATGCAAAAACGTTTTTGCTGAAATCTAAAGGGTGTTTTTTAAATACATGAATAATAAAAAATAGAAAATTTTCTCAATTGCGATTATGTCGTTCGTTTACTTGCTAATATTTTTAGCAGATCATAATCATGAATGAGACTCAAAGTATGATGCATTAATTTAGCTCTGATACTTACGCAATTCCTTTATATTGCCTTTCTTTTATTATACAACTAGCCGCCTTTGGCGAACAGCCGGTTCGCCAATCTTAATGTTCGTTTAAATTTTAATAATTAAATATTTTACGCAATTCCAACTTTAATAGATTTTTCATCAAAATATATTAAAACCAAATTTTGATAATCATATAATTCACTCATAATATTATAAAGGGCTTCAGTCATAACGTAATATGTATCTCTCTAATTTTCTGTTACCTCTAGTAGAATTTATGCTTTAAATTAAAGTGGAAAGAATTAATCTGCAATTAATATAATAATATTTTTTACTGAAACAAAGCATTTTTTTATAATATGATTACTGATGACAGAGTCACTGAGCGTTTAAACTTTATGGGCACTAAAGATCTTTCTTAATTTATGCAATATCTCAAGAATTTGTCAACAGAATTTTCTCAGATTCATCATGAACAGATCGATTAATTAACAATGTTTAATTTTAAATGCATCAAACACTAAGAAAATAAAATGAATCGTTTAAAATAATCGGTCGAAAACAAGTTTAAAAAACTACTTAAAATACGATGTACTTAAAACTATAAGCATATACAAAAAATATATAACTAACATAAATACAATTTAATTACAAAAGCATGCAACTAACCTAAAAATAATTTAAATCATCCGTTGTCATGTCAACAATCAGAACACAATGAGCATGCGTGAATTTTCAACGCCAGTTACGGTAACGCAAAT